>MU260179.1:25000-157500 GCA_020310875.1 Ceratopteris richardii | reverse complement strand
AATGCCAGGATGTGATGCTTAAATTCACATGTGCGGGGTTGATCTTTTTTTTTTAAGGAGGTTCAGTTGAAGCCTACTCCTCCGAGCTTTAACTTTGCAAGTGTAACTCTACAAGTGAATAGGCATAGTACCCCTGAAACCCCCCGTATTCCACAAAGCAGGTGTTAGACAAGGTGGCAACTTGATTACAACTCGTTTAACCTGCCTAAGCCATTACATGTTCAGTATGAGAGTTGAACCTCGGACCTCCGCCTCAAGAGGCCAGAACCAAACCAATTCCCCTACGGAACTGATCTTGGAGCTAGACAGTGACACTACTCTTTAATCAAGTATGTGTTTTGAATGCGTGTATGTGACAACGTTATTCTTTCTCTCTCCTTTCCATTATGAAGAAAACCCAATTTCTCTTTCTCCTTTCTTAAGACGAGTTCAATCTTGGAGCAATTCTCTTCGACCTTGAATTATTGAAGAAAAAACAACAACATAATGAATGAGCTTAGTACCTATGTCAGACCCTCCATATTCTCCAAAAAGTAAGAACATGTAGACATTGCAAGGAAAAACATCTAAAAGGTGCACCAATACTAACACAAACAACTCCGGTATGGCTTCATCCTTTGCATGAGACCTTGCACTCGAGAATTTATGTTCAAAAGTAAGCATGTTGAGCGCCAAGGTGGGGATTGAGCTTAAGACTACTCATCCACGAATTCCATCTCTTTATCTTAGTTTATATCAACATAATAAGTTCGAATGAGTTTCTATCAAAGATGAATACCATGCAGAAAGTGAAAAGTATGGTGCTATGTGCCTTTCGAGTTCGTAGTGCAATTGAGAAATTAGCACAAGCGACATGTCTAGGAAAAAAGCAAAAACATAAGTAAACCCTCTCTAGGAAGAAGAGAGACTATTAAGCAACATTAAAAGAAGATAAATTCATTTGGATCTTTGTTCTTGGCAAAAAGAGTTAACTTGGCTAGAACTGTGTACATACATCTTAATATGTAGGCAATGGATTGATCTTTTGGTAAGAAGTCGACAGAAAGGACCAAGAGGTTGAGAAGTTTGTAGAATGCTGCATAGAAGAGTTTGGAAGGGCTCCTATAGCTTCATAGCCTTCCAAGACTCAAAGAAATGAAAAAGAACAACCTAAAGCAGAGATGGAGAGGAGTCTCACTCCTACTATGTCTTTAATTTCCCTCTCTTCATCCTTTGACACTTTTGATCCATGTATGTTAGCATTGCTTGGGGATACAACTTCTAGAAAAAAATCCAAACACACATGGACATAGCCAAAACCCCATTTGAACTGACACCATTACCTACACCACCATCCTCCATTGAACTATAGCTAGACACTTCGTCTACGGCCCCCACATTTAATGTCTTTCACCTATCATCTCCATCTACAACCAACCCCATACCATCACCACCTAACAATACCTTACCACCCATGTTTCATACCACCATGCATCCATCCTCTTTAGTAGATGACAAGATATTGTTGATCATGAAGCTCTTACACAAGTATGAAGTGGACTATACTAAGAACAAGGTAAAAGCAAAGAAGTAAGAAGCTATGGCATGAGACACGCAAGTGTTAGCAACGTTATGACATGAATTACAAGATGAAAGGATGCGACATAGTGAAAGCATGGCACACCTAGTTGCAACACAAGAGGATGTTGTAAGGGCCACCAACATGGTAAGCAATCTTATTGTTAGAGAAGCTCTACTTAAAATAATGCTTCAACAATAAATAGATGAAGCAAAAAAGATTAGGAAAGCCCATGAATACATGTCGAGCAATCCCTTAGGACACAGGCACTAGCATTTTTGGAGACACCACAAAAGATCATTCAAGACACAACTTCAGACGTTTCCATAGTGCAGTCACAACTGGAAGTGTGAGTGCACTTAAAAAGAGAAGAGTTTCAAGGCAAACATCAAGAACTCAAGAGATTTCTATAAGAAGTGAGGTTATTCCATGATCGAATATTCTATAAGGAAGCCCGAGGAGGTGCACAAAAGATCTCACAACTCCAAGCAATAATAGAAGAGCAAATAGATTCTATGGAGATATATAGATGTGAGATTGAGGCTCTCCAAAACCAAGCCCATGATTTACAGAATGTACAAGACCCTCAAACATCACCTATTCCTATGGAAGAAGCAATGAGATCACATCCACTACTATCTCCTCAATTTGAGTGAGCTTCACCAATGTTATATGATCTCGAAGCAACCTCATAAGATGACAAGCCCTTGTTTCCTATAGCTTTTAGAGAGTATCCACCATATGAGAACTTGTGGGTGTGAAGCAATGAGATATGGATTGAAGGTATGAATGAGAGCTTTATTGAATTTGAATAGGAATTTTTTTCATGTATGAATGAGAGCTTTATTGAATTTGAATAGGAATTTTTTTCTAGTAGTTTGGCAAAGGTATTAGTGGCCAAAAAAGCAATACATATGCTATTCCCAACGTGCACTCCACTCATATTGATGGAGCAAGAAAGGTAGTATCTCACCTAGCATGTTGGCAAGACTCCGGACCACAATTGAATTTATGACATAGAAGACCATACCCACTTAGTAGATGATGCATCTTGGAAGAAGGATTTCCTAGCAAATAATCCTAATTGTTGCCATCATTTTGATTCACTACCACCTTTCTTACAGATGTACCTATACTAAGATGCAAAACTCCTATACCAAGATGCAAAACTCCTTATGAGTTTGCTAGAGTGCAATGAGATCGACTCATTGGTAAGCATTGGCTCAATTATTCTCAACTTCCAAGCCCACCAAAGAATAGGTTAACCTGTGTTACATGCTCAAGGCGATCTGGTACACATACAAGATGGAGCATGTACTAGACCTTGCACTCTAAATGCCATACACGATATTTAATATGATAGAAGTATGTCTCACAACATTCAAAAACTTGCAAGTGGTAGCTATGGAGGCCAAAAGATATCAAAGTGGCACTGATAAGGAGAATTTGGGATAAGATGTATTGATGTTGATGATGCCATTAGCTTGACAACTCATATTTCCTTAGTCTTTATTGATGAATTCGTTGTGTGTTATACTCTGGATTGCTTGACTTTAGGTTGCCACCATAGAGACTATTTAAGAAAAGGCACCCATTGTCGTTGAGGATGCCTTTTTTTTTGTTCCTCTGTTTGGAAGTCTTCATCCTTTGACATCATCCTTTTTCTTGGGCTTCCAATTATGTTTGCAATATTTTGAGGATTGAATTTGAGACTTGGATATCTAGGATTTTTTTAGTTGCTTTAGTCTTTGTGTGCCCTTTGTTTCTCATTTTCCAACCTATTTCGTGTTCATCTTAGCCTTTGGTTTCTTCTCATTGGTTAGACTAGATTGCTTTGGCATCCAAATGTATGTAGAATTCTTTTACTATTGAATCTAGGATTTAAGAATTTAGATATTCTTTGTTGCACTTGATTGATTTGCTTGTTGTTTTTGTTTTGTTAGCGCATGCCTCTTGTTTTTGCTTCTTAATAGGAGGTGACTGTTCCCTTGGGTTCTTCTTCTTTTGTTTCCAACCTGAGGGTCAACTACCCTTAATTGACATAGAAGTATGAATCTTAGGAATCGAGATTTGATCGTGATAGTGTTGAGCCACAAATAATTGTTTTGGCACCCAAATATGAGATGCATTTTAAAATTGCCAATATTGTTTGCATGTGAACATTCTAGCATGTTTTTGTTGGATAGACTTTGTATGATCTTTGGGACATCTTCGTGTATTCCCTGAAGGTAGGCTAGATTGATTTTCTTGAGGAAAATGGGTCTTTGATATCCACTTGAGAATTTGTTGTGCTTCGTCTTGAGCAAATCTCTTTGGAACTCAAATTTTGTTATTGTACCATAATAGGGTCTAGCAAAAGATTGATTATGTCAGAAAATTTTTCTTTCTTCTTGTCCTCCACTTGAATTTGGACTTTTTCTTTGGTACTTTCTAAGGATCAATTTCTAGTGTGGGACGAATTTCATGAGAACGCTCCTTGAATTATTTTCAAAAACTGTAGGATGCATCTATGGGAGCTTTTACTACTAACAATTTCTATATATGAAAATTGGAACTCCCCCTCCTGTTGATCATAATTTGTCCTTGTAATTTCAAAGAGATTTTCTTCCTCTTTAGGAACCATTATTTATGATTCATCTACTACACCTTTTAAATTATCCAGGAGATTTTTGCATGATGCTTCCTCAAATTCTTAGTCTTATGCAATTGTGGGGAGAAATTTCACTCCAATATGCACAACAGAAGTTATCGAACCTCTTCTTAAAATTGTCCTGTTTGAAACCTTCTTACTAAAACTTGATTCAGTCACAACTTAGAGATCCAATTACTTTGAAATTTTGTCCACACACATTAGGTACTTTTATCTTTCTAAAAAGCAGCTAACTCTCTAAAGATAGACTATGTGCCAACTCAAGCTAAACAAAAAAGTGAGGCTCACAAGAATTGCTCTCAATACCTACTAGAGAAGAACATAGAAGAGATATTTGTGCCACAAAAATTAAAAGAGATAATATTTCCAACAAGATATCATAGCATTAAGTGGATATCTACATAGAGAGAAATGACCTTCCCAATAAGGCTATGTACAGAAAGGTATTTTTTTGGAATACTTATGTCTCTTATAGCACAGTATTCGAGGCAAATATGATATGATATGGTGAGAGAATGGCCAGTGGTTTATGCCATCTCCTTGTCATCTCCATAAATTTTCACATCCAAAAGCTTTGTATATATAGAGAAACATGCATGGGAGTTTGTGTCTCTTCACCTACCCTTGCATCTTCTCTCACCTCTTGACCTTTCACTTCTTGTCCCTTGTTCTTCCATTGCCTTGGGTGACCTTTGGTGCTCCAAATCACTCATATGGATAAGGTTGTGAAATTTTTTTATTTCTCTAGCTGTTCAATCATTTCCTTTTATCCAAGCCATAAATAACTTTGCCCCTTTACTTCAACACTCTCCTTCAAAGTTATGAGTGTAGACTCTATGTCTTCAAGACCTAACCTCCAATTGAGCTTACAAGAAATACATAAATGATGAACAGGTAAATAAGGAGAGGTGAGTATGTGTCAAGCCTCACAATTGGAACTTGCACAAGTTCTATAATTTTCAACACTCCCCCTCATGCTACAATTGGGAGTCCATGCTACTCTCCAAATCTTGTCCTCTTCCCCTTTTGCTTATATTGCCCTCGTATCTGATTCTACAATAAGTTGCTAATCACCCTTCTTTGCTTCCAAGATTCTTTGACTTATTTCCAGCTTCATCTTTGTTTCTTTGGCTCTTAGTAAGAGCTCTTCCAAAATCTCTATCATAAACCATGCTTCTTACAATCTTATAAAATGAAATGAGATCACCTTAGTTGTACATGTCTTCATTGCTTCAATATCTTCCTTGTTGTCCTCAATTGTACCTTCATGGATTCATGTATTCTAAGCTATTGTGCTTCGCTTTGATCCTTGTTTGTCTTTGGATCATGTTCAGCTTTGTCTATGGATGCAACTTGCTCATGCAACTTGCTTATCTTCATGAATTATTTTGTGTAGCATGGAAGCTCTTTGCCTTCTAAGAACTCCTTCCATAGAGGTGATCCTCTTGGTGACTTGAAGTTACCATTTATGGCTGCTCTTACTCTTTCTTTGAGTGAAACTACTTCTCTTTCAAATCCTTGCAAGATAACTCCCCGTTGCTTCATAAGCTTTTCTTCATGCTTGATGGTTGCTTGTGCACATACAAAATCAACAATGGGCTGATCATACATGAACTCTTTCATGAGTTCTTCTTCATGTGAAGCATTTGTAGCTTCCACATATTCCAAGCTTTCTTCATCACCTACAAAATAAGACATGAAATCCACAATAATTGAGAGATCATCCATATGCTCTTTACATACTTCCTTGAGGTTCAAAATGGGAAACTTTTCCTTGAGCTACCCATTTCCTCTTTTGCATGTTGTCTTTTTTTCTTATAAGAAATCAATGTCAATGGCTCAAATGATCCATAGACCTTAGCACATTAACATATTGTGGTCTTCACACCACCCTCAATATCAACAATGTTGCTTCTTGCACCTAACAAGGCTTATCATTCCTCTTGGGATGATCTTACTTGCTTTAACATAGGCTTGCCACTCTCTTTGGTGGTCTTGCTAGTCTCAACCTTTCATTAGACCTTCACTTGAAATTTGGTGCTTCTTGCACCTAACAATGCTTTCCATTTCTCTTTGGATGATCTTACTTGCCTTTACATAGACTTTCCATTCCTTTTGGGATGGTCTTAATTTCCTTCACATAGGTTTGCCACTCTCTTTGGTGGTCTTAATAGCCTCAACCTTGTAGACCTTCTCTTGGTCTTTTCTTGGAACTTACCACCACACAAAATGTGAATTTTTCTCAACCCCTTATTTCAGCCCTTAGATTTGCAAATGGAATTCTTTACCTTCGTCAACTTGAGTCATTTTTGTCACACTTCTCTCGGGAGACTCTTCCTTCTAGCTTACCATTTGCTTGGTGCTCCTTGCAAACTTGGGGAATGTCTTCAGGTCTTTGTTGAATCTTCAACACTTTATCGCAACCGTTCTTTGGAGTCTTCTACTCCTTACACTCTAAGATTTGTTGTGAAGCTCACTCCTAAGCTTCAACCTTCTTTGACTCTTGTATTGGTCGCAAAAGGACTGTGGAATATTGTGCAGGGTGTTGAAAAACATCCTATTACACCTGCATATATAGATACTGAAGTTGATGAAGATGGTGTTGAAGATGAGGATATTCTTCATGTTCCTCCTCGTGCTGTAGTTTCTACTACACCTACTACAGAGCAAATTTGTTGGGATGGCAAAGATGCTCAAGCACATGCATTGATAGCCTTGTCTATCAAACATGCCATTATTCCTCACATTAACTCTTGCAGAAGAGATAAGGATGCTTGGGATACACTTACCACATTGTACTAGGCTAGGAATGAGGCTCGTGTTGCTTACCTCCAAAATAGTTGGAGAGTGAGCATATGAATGAAGTTGATTCTATGGACAATTTTCTAACAAAAATCAACAATTAATTTCTGCTGATGAAGACTTGCCTGACAATTCACTTGTGCAGACTATTCTCAATGGTCTTTCCGATTCATACTAGAGTTTTGCTTCTACTCTTTGTTTGATGATGAAAGGCAATCCAAATGCCTTAAATTTTGAGGAGTTAGTCTCTATTCTTTTGTAGGAACATGAGTCTAGGCAGAATAGGTCCATTATGCGTGTTGCAGATCAAGCTTTCCCTGCTAGTCAGAAGGGTAAAGGTAACTGGAGATCTTCTACTAGTAAACAAAAATTTGGTAATTCTGCACAATGGAAGAAGGATGATAGAGATGACAAGAAAGCAAAAAAGTAGAAATTGTTTTGCAGGTACTGTAAAACAAATGATCATGTCATAAAGAATTGTCCAAAATTGGCTGCATAAGAGGCAAAGAAAAAAGAGGTTGGAATGGTTGTTGCAGAGGCCTCTACACCAAAAATAGAGTCTCCTAATCTAGTGCAGAATGAAGAATGGATGTTTACTATTGTTTGCGGTTTTGACCCATCTTCTCCTAAATGGTGTATGTCTGTAGTAGATTCAAATGTTTAGTACTTTGATAGTGGGGAAACCAAACATATTACATTGCAGCACAGTTTCTTCACTTCACTCGAGCCTTCCCCTATAGGGAATACTATCACATGCACCAACAGCTCCTCTTATCTTGTCATGGGAGTTGGTAAGATCATTCTGACTATTGTTGATGGTAGTTCTTTCACATTTTTGGATGTTTTCTTTGTGCCAAGGATCAAGGAGAATCTGTTATCAGTTTCAACTTTAGCCAAGATTGGCTTGCTTCTGAAATTTGTTGATGACAGATGCCAATCACAGCGATTGCTGAGTGTGTGTGGCTCAGACACCTTATGGCTGATTTGGGTGTTGGTTAGTCTTCTGCCACCACCATCTTTCCATGCTCACACTAATCACATTGAGGTGCATTATCATTGTGTCAGGGAGAGGTTCTCTATTGGAGAGATTAGCTTGGCATATGTGCCCATTCAGGAGAACATTGTAGACCTTTTCACGAAGGCTTTGCCTAGGAAGAAGTTTGAAGTTTTTCGCAAAGCTTTGGGCTTACTTCCTTTTGTGGAGTGATTCCACATAGCTTGACACTTCCTTATACATGAGCGCTCGCTCCTTGTTCACTGTATCACTTGCAGGGGGGATTTGTTGATATAATTAGGCAGTGATGTGTGTGAACACTCTAGGACCACCGAGGCACTTTTTTCACTCTTTAGGAGGTTTTTTCCCCGACTTGTATATACGCATATTGCCCTAACAGGTTACTTATGTTTGTACATTCTAGTGGTCATACATTCAGTATTGTGTGTTATGCTCCAAGCTTCTTCTTCTTCCTTGTGCTATTCGTGTGCTTTTATAGATCTCAAACTCCAACAGTCCACACATCATGGAACATGAATATATAATCACCTTGACCACATTTGCATACATTCTTGCATGCTAGACATCAATCGTCAACTTTAAATTCAAGCTATATTTAGACTAAGCATGGCTGTCCAAAACTATCATTCATCTTGAGCATAAATTTCACAAGCATGCATACATAAACATCTTCATTGCATGTATTTCTTGTACCAAGTAAGAAGCATATAATTCTATCTAGAATCTTACATATAAGCTTCAATATTTATCCTTGCACATAATTGAATCTCATGCTTCATTCAATCACATATATAAATCATACATACAATGCTCATATAGAAACACATGTAGTTGGACATCCAAGATTCTTTGCTTAAATCTTCCTCTTCTTGTGTAGGCTGCTCATAAGGCTTCATTCAAGTGATTATTATCACTTATAGAGAGATTCAATGATGAACTTTGTTATATGTAATGTAACAAAGTTGTCTTACATATAAAAGCTTCACCTCCATATCTCATGAGTGTTGCATACTCCATGTAGAACCGTGGGCTCATAGATCCCCTTTGCCTTCTCTAAAACTTCTTTAAGTTCTCTTCTTTGTGCAAGCATGTGCTCCAATACCATGTCTATATGAAATCTCTAATACCAAAATGTGGAGAAATTTCACTCCAGTATGCACAGTGGAAGTTATCAAACCTCTTATAGAAACTATCCTGTTAGACACCTGTTTACTAAAACCTGATTCCATAGCAATTCAAAGATCTAATGACTCTGAATTTTTTTCCACACATAGTTGAGTTTTTTGAGCTTTCCAACAAGCTAAGGATGACTCCAATTGGATTTCATATGATGACACAACTAACTATCTAAATATAGACTACTTGCCAACTTAGGTTAACTAGAAATGTGAGGTTCACAAGAATTGCTCTCAGTACCTATTGGAGAAGAATATAGTAGAGATATTTGAACCATAAAAAGTGCAAGAAATATAATTTCCAACAGGATATTGCATGCATTAAATAGAGAGAAATAAGCTTCCCAATAAGGCTGTGTACATAAAGGTATTATGTTGGAATACCTATGTCCCTTATAACAGATAATGCGGGGAAAATATGATATGATATGGTGAGAGAATGACTAGAACATGCTTTTACACCATCGCCTTGTCATCTTCATGAATTTTCACATCCAAAAGCCTTGTACATATAGAGAAACATGCATGAGAGTTTGTGCCTCTTCACCTACCCTTGCATCTTCTCTCATGTCTTGATCTTTCACTTTTTGTCCTTTGACCTTCCATTGCCTTGGGTGACTTTTGGTGCTCCAAATTACTCCATATGGATAAAACTTCACCGTTTTTATTAATATGGATCTTCAATCACATTTCGGCTTTTATCCAAGCCATAAATAACTTTGCCCCTTTACTTCAAGACTCTCCTTCAAAGTTATGAGTGTAGTTTTTATGTCCTCAAGACCTAACCTTCAAATGAGCTTACAGGAAATACATAAATGATCAAAAGGTAAATTAGGAGAGGTGAGTATGTTCCAAGCCCCACAATTGGAGCTTGCACAAGTTCCACAACTTTCAACAAATTGGTCCTCAAATTTAAAGTCAATATTAAATCTTGGGTCATTGTTGTAGAGAAGGCAACATAGATACCACTATGGACTTGCAAAGAAATTGGGTCCCCCAAACTTTTTGTAATTTCCATTTAAGATATAGTTCCCATTATATTTCAATCCATGTAACAATGCACTAAGAGGATTCCTCTAGTGTACTATTCCTAACCATGTATAACATGAGCTGGAATTTTTAAGTTTTAGGACTTATTTAGAAGCACCTTCCAACTACATGAAAGGATATGAGTTTGTGACATGTATATGAGTCAAACAATTCTATTTTGTAGAGGCTCTTTCCATTTTGAATAAGAACTAACTTTGAAGGAGCTATTCTCCCTTAAATTCATTCTCTTGAACTTTTTTTCCTTCTCTATGAGCTCGTGTGCATGTTTATGGCTTGGAACACATGTTGGGGTGTGTCATCTACCCCTTCCCATTTTCTTGCATATACAAGGTGTAGGAAGCAACAAAATGGAAGTAGGAAATTCATGAAATACAGTTGTTTTGGACATAATTTTGCATAGGGAACTCAACATGTGCTTCTAAATTGTTTCGATAAGATGCATCTTGTCAAGACCTATGAAAGGAACCCCACTATCGAATCTCAAGCTAAGAGAAAAGTCCATTTTTGTGTCTATGGTTTTGTGTGTAGCAGAATGCATGTCTTGTGTAAGAGTAGCATGTCATAAATATCTACGTAGTGCTTAGTTGGGAAATTAACACATTGCAGTGGAGATTGTAGCTAAGGGATATGCATGCAATAGACATAAAATAATTTAAGAGAACATCCTTGAATGTAGAAGCCCTTGCATGCTAGAGAGTGTGACTATGCAGGCTGAGGTTGAAAGAGGGGATAAACGCTAGAGTTTCAGGGCTAGTGTCCATTGAAGATGCACTTTTTTATGGAGATGACTATGTAGATTGATTGTGGGATCCAAAATTAGTATATAATAGGGATAAGGGTATCTATCACATGAATTTGTCACTTAAAATTCAAGTAACATGCCATGAAGAGTTTGTTGGATTCTATTCACAAGAATGGTACTTGGGATTTAGTATCCTTGCCAAAGGACAGGAAAGCTTTACCATGTAAATGGGTATATAAGCTAAAATTCACATTAGATAGTGCTTCTCCAAAGTATAAAACACAATTTGTTGCAAAGGGTTTTAAGCAATAACATGGTGTTGATTTCAAGGAAATCTTCTCTCTAGTGGCCAAGATGACTACGCTATGAATGTTGCTTGGATTTATTGCAATGGAGGACTTAGAGCTAGTTCAAATGGATGTGAAAACTACTTTCTTGCATGGAGATCTTACATATGAGATCTATATGGAACAACTAGAGGGGCTATGTAGTTCTTGACAAGGAAAGTCTAGCTTGTAAGTTGAAGAAGAGCTTACATGGACTTAAACAGTCCCCTTGACAATGGTACCAAAATTTTGATGACTTTATGAAGTCTCAATGCTATTCTTGAAGCAATGAGGATCATTGTCTCTACACAAGGAGATGCTCAGATGGTAGCTTGATATGCTTGAAATTTTATGTAGATGATATGTTGATTGATGGGAAGTCCTCTTATGACTTGTCAATTCTCAAAAAGAATTTGAGTCAAACATTTGATATGAAGGAATTGGGGAATGCCAAACATATTCTTGGCATGCGTATTACTCGTTATAGGAATAAAAGATGCATATACTTGTCTCAAAGTGAGTATATATCCAAAGTACTCACAAGAGTGGAAAGACATTGAGTACACCTTTACCCACACATGTGAATTTGAGCAAGGATGATTGCCCCAAATTAGATGAGGAAAAGGAATTCATGACCAAGATTCATTATCAGTCTCCTGTTGGTAGTCTCATGTATGTTATGCTAGCTAAGAGACTAGACATTGCATTTGTAATGGGAGTTGTGAGCAGATATATGTCTAGTCCTAGTAAAGAACATTGGGAAGTGGTCAAGATGATTTTGAGATATCTGAGTGGAACTAAGGACAAGTTTCTATGCTTGGGTAAAGAGAAAGCATCAGTTATTGGTTACACAAATTTTGGTTATGTTGGTTGTGTAGACAATTGTAAGTCTATGTCAAGGTACATTTTTCATTTTGTTGGAGATGTTATCTCTTGGAGATCTCATCTTCAAGAATGTACAATTGTTTCCACTACAGAAGCAAAGTATGTTACAACAATTGAGGCATGTAAGGAAGCATGTGGCTTTCCCGTCTTGCTTGTGATATGGTTCTACCTTAGTGTGTACCTTCTTTGCTAAGTGATAGTCAGAGTGCCATTGCATTGGCTAAGAATCCAGTCTATCATGCAAAGACCAAGCACATCAAGGTGTGTATAACTTCATTAAAGACTATTTATCCACTAAGTGCATGATTCTTGAGAAGGTTCATACTCAATATAATGTTGCAGATACTTTGACTAAAGCTCTACCATAGGATAGCTTTTGACACTCTTGTCACTTGATGGGGGTTACTTGATTCATGATATTACAGAGTTACTTGTATACTATGTGAGATGCCCATGAGGCAGGAGGTACAATTTGTATACTAACACTTGTATTCTTTATCTTTGTTTATTTTTCTCCCATAGTCATTTTGGCCGTATTGGCCTTTTGTGAGAGATTGTTATCGTTAGTGTCCATGTGAAATGCCAAATGGTCATTAGTCACTTTTGTATATGTTCTTTTTAATAAAACATATAGTGGCCTGGTCAGCCACAGACTACAAGTTTGACCACATACTATGTAACCTAAGAAGTTTGTGTTCGTGGTCAATGTACTATGTGTCTTCTATGTATTCTGCACCGTTAGTGGGGAGTAATGTGTGTGGTGCTGAAGGTCAGGTTTCTACTGCAAGTGTATCATTGTAGAGATCTTGAGAAGGAGAGTCCACCATCATGCATCACTAAAGAAATACTTTAAGGGGCTTGTTTGCTAGCATTCTAACACACTAATTGGGACTTATTCAAATAAAAAATCATGCAGGGATACTAATTTGGGGCTGAAATGACAAGTATATACAACTGGAAAAGTGAGATGCTCTTTTCCTAAAAATCAAGAATCACACCAAAGTGTGATTAGAAATAGATGAGATGAATGAGGTGGGTTTCAAAAAATTTTCACTGAAGGAATCTCATGGAATTGTGCATTTTAGTGCTTCACTTGTGGCCAATGAGATTTAGAAAACACTCTCCACTTTTAGTCAATGAAATTAATCCAAAGTGCTCCTAAGGCTGGAGCTTGATTTGTCAAAACTCCCCCTCAAATTTCAATTGCTTCATCCAAGATCTATCATTCTAATGCTTCATTTGAGCCTTGTAAGATTTTTAAAATCCAATGCTTTATGTGAACATTTATGAAAATTTATTTTTGGTACTAATATGATGGACTTGTACTTCCATTGCTTGCACCTTCTATCACACTATATGATAGTGAACTTCAAATTCTAAGTTCTTGCACTTCATTTCCTTCCATTGAGCTAAGCTTGAAATTGACTTCCATAGGATGCATTAATGGCTTGCAACCTATGACACCAAATCTTTCTAGCACATCTAGCATGTATTTTATTCGGATCAACCAAATGCCATTTGATTTGCACAAAAAATCAACATCACTTGTTATGATCAGATCTTTTAGATATACACATAGGTAGACATGTTTTTCACCTTCTCTTCTTGTGAATAGTGATGAATCTGCCTTGCTTTGTTGGTAGCTACATTTGAGTAGCTACTCTAGAAGACTTTGATTCTGAGCTCTAGGTGCTTGTTGTCATCCATACGAAGCTTCTTCTACCTAGAATCACTTGAGTTGATTTCATGACATCTTCAAATCCTAGAGGTTGATCCATGTACACAATCTCTTCTAGCTCTCCATTCAAGAAGGCATTCTTGACATCTAATTGATATATTTTCCAACCATTACTTGCATCCAAAGTAATCAAAGTTCTAATTGTGGTGTACTTTGCCATAAGACTAAAGATTCCCTCAAAGTGGATTCCATATGTTTGAGCAAAACCTTTAGCAACTAACCTTGCCTTGTACATTTTTGTGCTCCCATATGAATTGACTTTGATCTTGAACACCCATTTGTTGCTAATTACCTTCATGTATTTGGTTCTTGGAACTAAGGCCCATGTGTTTTTTCCCTTAAAGGCTTGAATTTCTTCCTTCATAGCTTCTTGCCATTCCCTACACTTGCTTGCATCTCCATAATATGTAGGTTCTTGATTTTCTATGAATTTGCTCATGTATGCATAATGCTTTGCAATAAAAGATGTAACACTCTCTATTGGATACCTTGGCTTTGATGAGTTCCTTTCTTCTTCATTAGGTGGAATCTTCTTTTCCTTGGAGTTTTGATGGTAGCCTTTGAGGTTTCTCCCTTTTGGAATACATAGTCTTCATCAACATTGTCCATGTCCATCCACATGTGAGACCTATCTTCTTACAAAAGCTTCTCTTAAACTTTGATGCTTTTATTCCATGATAGTGATCTTGGTGAGCATTCATCCATACTCAAATCTTGAGGACCACTCAACTTTATATATGTTTGTGTATCTTCCTTTTCATGGCTTCTCCTAGCTTCAATTTCACCCTCAACTTGCATATGTTCCAAAGGTACATACCATGGTAATACTTCATCAAACTTCACATCTCTTGAGATCTTGAGCTCCTTAGTCTTTGGATTTTAGCCTATATCCCTTTTGCTCACTTGCAGTATGAACACATATTTTTCCACTCTAGAATTCTTAATTCACTAGGTATGAAGATATAACATGTACATTCAAATACTTTGAGGTGGGATACATTAGACCTGCTTCCATGCCATGCTTCATAAGGTGTATATGAGTATATACCTGATGTTGGACCTTTATTCATGATGTAAATGCTATAGTGGTTGTGTCAACCCAATACCCATGTGGCATCTTCATCTCTTGCATCATTGTTCTAACACATTTAGCAATATACCTATTTTTTATTTTTGCAACCCCATTTTTTTGAGGTGTATACTTGCATGTAAATTGCTTCTTGATGCCATTCATTTATGAAAAAGTCATAAAATTCATAGGAGAAGTACTCTCCCCTCCATCATATCTAAGAGATTTGATATATCTTCCAACTTCTCTTTCAACTTGTGCTTTGAATATCTTGAAGAAATAAAAAAACATTGGAATTATCCTTCATGCAATATAAGCATGTCATCGTACAATCATCAATGAATGTCACTAAGTACCTATTACCTCCAATGGATTACTCTTTTGTTGGACCCCACAATCTGTGTGAATCAAGTCAAAGGCATGTTGGCTCAAATAGTTTCTCTTCTTGAAAGGTAGTCTTGTTGACTTGCTTAGATGACATGCTTCTCATAAGTGTTGGAGTTTGAAGTTTGCAAAAGAACACAAATAACACAAGGAAGAAGAAGAAGAAGATTGGAGTGAAGGGCTTTGGTGTGCAGAAGAAGAGGAGGAAGGGGTAAGGTCACATGAGCCTTACATCCCCAACAATCTCCCACTTAAGGGTCAATGTGACCGTAAGTGGTATCATATACAAAGAATGATGTAGGAATATACAATAATGTACAGGAAGAGTCCGGATCTCAACCCATACGGATCAGCCTACACCAACTGCCTCGAACAAGGTGTATCCATGCACCTCAAACTGCTCTAGACTCATACCAATAAGAGTCGAGCTCACATCTGACTGATGCAAGAACTGATGAAGTTCCTGCAAAGCTCCCACTCGCTCTATGCCTATGTCAATCATCGAACGACTGACAACTCCAAGTGCAAATGATCCAATAGCAACTGCAATATCTGGTCTCAAGCATAACAACTCGTATATCAGACTCCCGAATGCTAACAAAACATGTTCTATCCTGGCTAACCTAAGCATAACAGCCATGCCTGTATCCAAGGCATCCAAAGCACCATCGTCAAGACCAACATGTCCTGACATATCTGTGTCAACATCTGACATGAGCGAATACAAGAATGACTGCAAAACAGCTGACTCCTCAGCATCCAAATCATCCATGCTCGCAACCAAGGATGTATCTAGCTGTGCATCCTGAGAGCTAATATGCTCTACCATACACTGTGTATCATAAGAGCTATCCTGCTCTACCACACCAAGTGTATCATCATGCTCCACATGAGCTAGCTGCACAACATCAACACCAAGATCAAACTGATGATCAAACTCTAACCGAGTATCATCACACTGCTCTACATGAGCATCCACATCATGCTCTAAAGCATCTAAATGATCATCCAAAGTGTGCTCTATAAGAGCATCCATATGATCAAAACAATCATGCTCTCCATAAGCATCATGAGCATCCAAAACATGCTCTACATGTGCATCCATCTGAGCATCTGAATCATGCCATACATGTGCATCAAGAATGTCCATAGACCTATCTATAGGTAGACAAAATGAGACATGACGAGTCTCACATCACACATAAGGCTGAACTCCCACTGAGACAAGATTGTCTCTCACATGAAGTACCTGCAGTGGATACATGTGCCCAATCTTGGCACCTCTGATAAGCATAAGCTGTCCCAACTGCAACTGAAAATGATGCTCACCAAGGAATGCATAACATCTGATCTCCTGTAACTGGCTAATTGAAATCAAGCTCATAGGGAATGAAGGCACATAGCGTACATGTCTGAGCGTAAGTGATGCTCCACTAGGTAGCATAAGGCATACATCTCCTGCACCCTCAATGCCATATGTCGTACCATCAGGTAAGTACACACATCCACGACTCTCACCTGAGAATTGATAAAACCACTCACGATATGGAGTAACATGAAAAGTGGCTAATGCATCAAGCAACCAAGCCATATGTGTGCTATCCAATGAACAAGAGGAATCATGAGATGAACCATAGGAGAAAGTGATATCACCATCACTAGCATAATCAACTGCCATAGAATCTCCTAAAATCACTACCTGACCTGCATCACGTGCATATCTCTGACGTCGTCGTCGCATCTGCCTGAAGCAACGTCGTCGAATATGGCCCTCATGACCACAGTGCCAACATCGAAGTCGTCGATGTGATCTATGTCTCACATGAGTCGATGGACTCGCATACATATCATGTAGTCTCTGCCATAATGCACTACTCATCTCCTCATACATCACAGACTCATATATAGAATCCACAAGCTGTAATCGGATAGTGGAGCTGGCCAATGCATCCATATCCATCCATACATGGTCGGGCATGTCATGAGGCCTCTGTGCATCTCTATGCACATACATGTGTAACCTTGCACGAACCAATGTATGCCACATCTGAGCTTTCCATCTCGGAAAGTCAGTGCCATCAAACCGAGAAGATACCATGCTGGCAATCTAATAGACTAGCAATGTAACAAGAGACTAGAAACAATACTCTATCCTCAATAGGATCACACCTGCATATCCATATGCATAACTAACATCACATATGTCTCGATGGAGAAGGAACCATGTGAACAACCTGTCACATAACCATGCATCTATCATGCACATAAAACCATGAGCATAAGCCTGCTCACCAAGTCTCCAAAGTGACCAAATAGATGTGAAAGAATCCTGGGAAAAATTTGACAGAGTATCCCTTGTAAACTGAGCAATGAAACAAGATAACCAATAACAAAAGAACAATAAGTAATCTGTCACCACCTATCACTGATCCAATCAAGGATAATGGCAAATATATATGCCCACAATCTGATGGCAATACATGCCAATACAATGGCAATACACCTCCCACTCAAGGATGAATCCTACAAGATGATCCACCTGTCACGAACAATGTGTGACCAAGTCCAACTGAATGGAGATAATCAATGATCCAAAGCTATCACACAAGCTTCAAGATCCACTAGAGCTCTCTTCTAGCATAAAAGCTGTCAAAATTTCGGTAGCATCTCCTTTGTAAAATGGACTCTGAACCAAATAAACCATGTTGGGAATCACCATCCACATATGCCAAGAATCACACTGGCAAATACATATCAATCAATGACCAAATGCTAATAGCAGTGACAAGCGAATGTGTAACCGAAGCTCCAATCTGGATCATGTACTTGCAAAGAAAACAAAGATACAAGTACCAACTAAGATCCAATCAATCTCTTATAAAATGATGTGCAATTGGCAACTAAATCCATAACCAAGTGGCATAAGCAAGATATAGACCACAATGCCACTATACATCCGTGATCGAACTCATGATGACATAAACCTCAACAAAGAGTATACCACAATGTCATCTTGCATGTCAAACACGTGACAAGATCATGCTCTACTCTCACATGGAGGAGCTATCACAATGATCATACATGTACAATGCCTTCAAGCTCTAAGAATAAGAGCTTGCACACCAAAAATTCTCTCTCGCAGAAGTTCCAAAGTAAATTCAACCTCCAAGTGTAATTAGGGTTCTTATAGCAAAAATGTGCTGCTCTATGTTTTGTTGTTTCAGAGGTGATAACCTCTGAATCTAAACTTTTGCTCTTCAGTAAACTTCAAGATCTAATTCTTCGCTACGTAACGAGATAAAGAACACCTCAATCGAAGGTGCATAGCTCAAGATATGCCCAAAACAAGCACCAGCTGTCGATTTCACCTTCACCTCCAACACTCCTGCTCTGTATTCTGCAATTTCGGCGACCTAAAACTCAGAATTTGAATCTGAGTTCTTCTACAAAGTTGTAGCTATCTTCTCAAACTAATCGGATTCCGAGTTGTAGAGCTCAAGTTATGATGCAAAAACTGACCTGCTATCCTACTTAATGTAGATTCACCTTTTACAATAGTCTGCATTTTTTGAATTTTTGGCACTCTATGCTAGCTACGCACAAAACTTTAAAACGCATCAATCCGAGCTTTGCAGCTCGAGTTATGGCCAAAATACTGAACTGCTATTAAGAGATGCCGACCTGCACTTCTACCCCTTCTTACCTAAGCTTCCATTGAAGCTTCTTACACACAAGCCTTCAACATGCTCTGATACCAATGAAAGGCTTTGGTGTGCAGAAGAAGAGGAGGAAGGAGGAGATGGAGGGAGAGAGAAGAGAGGAAAGACACGTGGACATGCATGGGAGCCTCGAAACCCACATAATGAACTCTCTTAAGGCAGTGTTCTATATATGATGTATATACATGAATATGGGGGTAAGGTCACATGACCCTTACATCCCCAACATGGAGCACAACACAATACACAGTGTATTACCAAGTGAATGTACAAAGATAAGTCACCCATTAGGGTTATAGGTGTATATACAAGATGGGGGGAAAAGACCTCTTAAAGAGGAAAAAAAGTGCCCCCGTAGTCCTTAGTGTGTTCATCACTATCAAAATATATCAACAAACCCCCCTAGGAGTGATGTGAGGAACAAGGAGTTGACACTCATGTATAAGGAAGCATCAAACTATGTGGAAAGAAATCAATCCACAAAAGGAAGTGAGCACAAAGCTTCAAACTTCTCCCTAGTCAGAGACTTTCAAAAAGTTTTGCAACATTATCTTGTGTGGGAGCATAAGCCAAAATGATCTCTCCATTAGAGAACCTCTCCTTGACATGATGATATTGCACCTTAATATGGTTTGTCCATGCATGGAACATCGGGTTTCTTGTAACTGCCAATGTGGTCTAACTGCTAGTAAAGATGGTGAAGGCAAAAGACTAAACAACAGTCAAATTAGCCAAAAGGCATTTGAGCCATGCACACTCAACAATCACTATGAAAGCTATCGTATACTCAACCTCACAACTAGAAGTGGCCACAATAGGTTGCTTCTTGCTCAACCAAGATATGCATGAGCTACCAAGCATGAAGCAAAAACCACTAATGCATGCATGAGTGTCATAGCAACCAACCTAGTCTCAATTAGAAAAAGCATCTAAAATTTGGTGGTAATGATCCCCCTTGGTATAAAACAATCCAAGTAGCTAGGTATCACTTAAGTAGCAAAACATGCACTTAACTTCCTGTGAATGCTTAACACCTAGACAATGCATAAACTTGCTCATACGAGAGAAAGCAAACTCAAGATTAGGTCAAGTTATGAATAAGTAAAATCATGTGAAGATGGGTCATAACTGCAAATAGTAGTAAATACCCATTCTTCATTCTGAACAAGACTAGGAGACTATGTTTTAGGTGTAGAGGCCTTTACAACAACCATTCCAACCTCTTTCTTCTTTCCCTCCTTTGTAGTGAGTTAGGACAACTCTTTATGACATGATTATTTGCCTTACAAGTTACAATACTTTCAAAACTATTTATTCTTTCCTATTGTTTTATCATCTTTGTCTTCCTTCTTTTACTATGTAGCATTAACATTTTTTTTTCTCAATAACAGATAAGCTCCATTCACCTTTGCCTTTTTGAATAGCTAAGAAAGCTTGATCTGCAACACACATAATTGACCTGATCTGCCTACACTAATCTTCTTGCAACAAAACAAACTTTAACTCATCAAATATTAAGGCATTTGGGTTGCCTTTGGTCATCAATAAAAGTAGAAGAAAAATTCTGATATGAATATGGAAGACCATTAAAAACCATCCAGACAAGTGAACTAATGACAAGATTTCATCAATTACAAAAGTCAACTGCTCCTTTAATTCTTTGATCTTTTTCAAAAAACTTTCCATAGAATATCCTTCATTCATATGCTCACTCTCCAACTGTTTTTAAAATTAAGGAACATGAACCTCATTTCTTGCTTGGTATAATGTTGTGAGTATTTCAAGCATCTTTTGCTATCTTGGAAGAGCAAATATGAGGGATAATGGAATGTTTGACAGACAAGACTATTGTCACTCTAGCACAATGGGAATACCAATGTGAAAATATCTACCTCGTAAATGTCAATCCGCAGAGATGCGAGGATGGTATGATGCCCATGAGCAACTGGAGTACACAGGCGAGTGAGTGAGAAGCACACTAGCATGCACACAGATACACACACATGACACAAGGCAAGAGCAAAGAGTAGAACAATGTAATCTTTCATTCATAAGCTCTAAAGACAATGTTTCATCAAAATGTCAACTAAAAGTCTCCCAAGGATAACCTCCCTAACTCTTTTTATAGTTTTTGACTAACTTTTGGACTAGTTCAGACCTAGTGTTTGGCCTAGTTAAAAATTATGCTCCTAGGCTATTTTGGAGGCTCAAATAATCTCTAAAAATCATGGAAATTAATAGGTGGCTTCTCCTAATACTCATCAAGATTGAAGACTCCTTGGCTTGAACAGAATGGAGTAAAAAATATAAAAATTTACAATGAGGGGTATTGATGAAAATCATTGTTGATTAAAGGTTTGTTTTGAAGAAAAGCTAGAACTAGGCCTATTGATTGCTAGTTTTGCATTGACTGCCCTATCTATTCAGTCTACCTTGCTCTTCTCCTCCTTGGGTCCCTTGTCTGAAGCTTCCTTGTGTTATGAATTATGGAATGTGTTGTATAAATAATTATTGGAGTGAGATTTATTAATTTATTAATGTGTTTTTGATATAGCAGGGGAAGGTTCGTGAGGGCATGAAAGGCATGAAAGGGCGGACATCAATAATTGAATTTATATAGCTTGTAAGTAAACCCACATAGAGGGTTCTATTTTTAGAAATAGTTAGTAGAAGTAGTGGTTAGGATGAAGATCACTGTAGACCATGATTTTTGTTAATAAAACCAAAGACTCTCCACAAAAGAGAGCAACTTTTACTTTCATGCATGCTTTTCGAAGCTGCCTCATTGTAACTATTATTTTTGACATAATGAAAAATCCTATAATTACATGCACTTTGTGGATTGTTAAAATAGAGTGCATGGGGCGAGATTGTACCCAATCTTGGGTTCTATCTTGTCTCTTTGCATATCTATTTTTTTGTGTGTTTTCAACACCCATATCCTTTGTGTGAGCATGAATTAAGATCGTGATAACAATGGTATACCATCAAATGCTCTGCATGCATCACTACCGAGGGGTCTGTTTTCATTCTGTTTGATGTTTGATATCTTTTTCGCTATTCGCTTTTGTTTTCATTTTCAAATTCGGATTCCAATTCCGATCCATGTCCTTGTTGCTGTTTCAGATTCCGTTTGAGTTTCAATTTTAGTTCCGGTTTTTGTTCCAGTTTTATTTCCTGTTCCAAAGCCTGAACCTATCTTTACTCTTTTGGCTTACTCCAAGGCATCGACTAAGGCATATAACTTAGGCATCTTTGGATTCCTTGGTGACCGTTGGCTATGTGTGAACCCTTTTAATTTATGAGTGGCAATAAAGAATTTTATATTCACAAAGGAGGTAGGATTTGAACACACAACCTCACTCTCACAAGTGAAGTGTTTTACCACTACATTATCTTTTTGTGTTGTCACTCTAGTTCTCTTTTCTTATATTTAACACAACTTGCATCTCTTTCTTACTTTTTCAATTCCCAAGAACCATCCTTCCTTTTACATTCTAATTCAAGCAATCTCAAAATTGTTTTTACATATCTAGCAAGAGGGTATTGCTCTCTACATATCCATGGACCCCACAAACACCATGGAGGATTTTGGTGAGTCACCTCTACCCAAGGTACCACTCGACCAACAACTAGAGCTCTTGCAACATGAACTTTGAGGTGGTCAAAACAAGATTTGACAATGCAACAAAGTACTTCAGAAGATGCAATCTGAAGAAGATAACCTTGTGAGGGTGATAAAAGCTATTGTCTCTGCCCAATTTGACAACATGCATTCCAAGCTTGGTGTTAAAAATTACCAATTTCTAGAGTTTGATGGCCATAAGGACGACCCTTTAGTTCTTTCATGGTTATCATAATTTGATGATTTCTATTCTGAAGAATCATATGCTGAAAGTGAAAAAATCAAATTTGCTACTAATTATTTAGTAGGAAAAGCTCAACTCTAGTGGAATGTCTCTCCATCATAGCACAAATCATCCAACTACATGGAAGGCTTTCCAAGACAAGGTGAAGGATTCTTTTCTTCCTCCTCAATAGCATTTACATCTTCGATGTGCATGGACAACCTTTACATGGAAGGAAGGTGGCACTAGCAAAATCCATTATTGGTTTGGATGTGAGTATACACAATCTGCATTCCTAGAAAATAAGATAAGTTTCCCAAATCACTTATCTTAAACTCCTTCTCTATTTGTCTTTTGAGTTCATTGATTCCTTGAGCATCTGTTCCTGTAACAATAATATCATCAACATAAATGCACATGTAAACGTATCCATTTTCACTTGCCTTCACTAGCAAGCTACTATCTGCCTTTGATGCTTGAAATCCACATTCATTCAAGAACTTGACCAATCTGTAATTCCAAGCTCTTGGGGCTTGCTTCAACCCATATAAAGCTCTCTTGAGCTTACACACATAATCTGATCCAATTGACTCCATGAAGCCTTCTGGTTGCTCCATATATACTTCATCTGCAATGTATCCATTTAGAAATGCATTCTTCACATCCAATTGTGATAATTTCCATCCCTTGCAAACAGCAATAGCAATCAATGTCCTAATTGTAGACATCTTAGCAACAGGACTAAAGGTTTCATCATAATCTACCCCATAAGTTTGGGCATAACCTTTGACCACAAGTCTAGCCTTATATCTAGACACCTTACCATCTGCAAACCTCTTTGTTTTATATACCCACTTACATCCAATGACCTTCTGATTCTTTGGTCTTGGTACTAATTCCCAAGTTTCATTTTCAAGTAGAGCATCATACTCTTCCTGCATTGCCTTCTCCCAATTCTGTTTACCTTTGGCTTCTTCATAAGTTGTTGGATCTTCTTCTGTTTTCACAATGTAAGCATAATCTTTTGTTGTTAGGAAAGATGTATCATAACTATACCTTATAGGTTCTTTCCTTTCCCTTGTAGATCTTCTGATTTCTGCACTTCTTGAAGTTTCAGCCTCATTTGTTTCTGGATCAAATCTTGGTCCTTCTTCTACATGATCCTGCACTCTACTTCTAGAGTCAACTTCATCAACAATTTCTTCACATACTTTTACCTTTGCCTTTCCTTTTCTTTGTATTTCTTCAACACCTGTATACTCATTTGGTGATCCTGTATACCACATATTTTGCTCATCAAATGTCACATCTTTAGTAACAAGAAATTGCTTTGTGGATGGACTCCACAACCTGTAACCCATCTGTCTATCATCATATCCAATAAACACATACTTCTCTGCTTTTGGTTCTAGCTTATGTCTTAATTGTGAAGGAACATAAGCATATGCAATACATCCAAATACTTTACAATGATCAAGACTAGGCTTCTTACCCCACCATGCTTCATAAGGGGTTCCTCCATCCAAAGATTTGCAAGGCAACCTATTCACAAGATATGTTGCAGTGTTAATGGCTTCTGCCCATAAGTAATTTGGACAATTCTTTTCCTTCATCATGGCTCTTGCAAACTCTACAAGAGTCCTATTCCTCCTTTCTGCTACTCCATTCTGTTGAGGGGAGTACCTGCAAGTTACTTCTCTTTTGATACCTGCATTCCACAAATAATCATCAAACTCTTTAGAGAAATACTCTCCCCCTCCATCTGATCTTAACCTCTTGAGCTTTTGTCCTGTGATCCTTTCTGCATAAGCATGAAAATGTTTGAATGTCTTGAAAACTTCTGATTTATCCTTGATTACATACAAAGTAATCCACCTGGTTGCATCATCAACAAACAACACATAATATCTGGATCCATTTATGCTATAGTCCCTTGAGGGACCCCATACATCTGTATGAACCAATTCAAGCATATTTGAATGCTTGTACCCTGATTTGTTATAAGAACTCTTATGTGCTTTACCTAATTGACAAGCTTCACACTTGTACACCATATGTTGCCCTTCAATATTTGGCAATCCAAGCACCACCTGATTCTTTGACATCTCCTTTATAGCTCTCTCATTGAAATGACCTAGCCTTTTATGCCATAGGTCTAATTCAGATACCTTTTGACTTCCATAGGTAAACAATGCATGTCCCACATTACCTTGGACCTTGAGAGTGAACAATCTTCCTTCCTTTTTACCTGCAATTATGTTTCTATATCCCTGATTTGGATCTTGTACATAAACACCATCATTTGTGAATCTTACCTCATATCCTTTCTCCACAATTTGCCCTACACTTATCAGATTTTTAGGAATAGTAGGAACATAAAGTACCTTGCTCAGAAGTGTACTTCCACTCTTTGTCTTCACTGATCCAATGCTCTCCACTTTATGTTTGGTATTGTCACCTGTCTGAACTGTATGTCCATTCACCCTTGCTTCCATATCAGTCATCAAAGATAGACTCCCACTCAGATGGTTGCTGCACCCTGAGTCAATATAAAACACTCTTTGATCTTCTCCCATTGATTCATGAGTTGCATTCAAGATAAGAGTCATGTCATCCTTCTGATCTGATGCATAATTGTAATAATTATTGTTGTAGGACTGAGATTGGAAGTTTCTTCCACCTCCTCTACCATATGATGTCCTACCACCTCTTCCTCTAAAATTGCCTCTTTGGTTTCTGCCTCCTCTACCTCTTTGATTATAATTCTGATTATTGCTTCCACCACTTTGATTATTATACCAACAATCATTTGCCAAATGATTTGTTCTGCCACAAATCCAACAAGCTTTAGCATTATCTTTGTTCTTACCTCCTCTTCCTTTACCTCTGAAATTCATCTTCCCTTTTGTAAAGTTAGCTTGATTTGAATTCCCTTCATCATCATTTGATTGCTTTCCCTTGCCATTCTTTTTCTTGTCTTTGGAGTACATAGCTTGACTTGTACTTCTATCATTGTCTCCTTTAAGATCCTGCTCAAAGGTTAGCATGTGTCCTAGCAATTGATTAAGATCAGGAGTAAAGTGGTCAAGTGACAATTCTATGGACAATATAAAAGGCTTCCACTTCTCATCTCCTCTCAAACCTGTAAGTATTTGTCTTACCAACTTTTCCTCTTCAATATCTTCATCCACTGCTCCCAAGCTATCTGCAATATCTTTCATCCTTGCCACATAATCTGAAATTGATTGTGAGCTCTTCTTCTTGAAGGTTGTGAACTCAGCCCATAGTGAGGACTTCCTTGACTTAGTAGTATTTTGGAAATGCTCTTCCAAGGCATTCCAAACATCTGTAGCACTTTCCAAAACTCTGATGTGAGGTAGAAGGTAATCATTTACAGCCATGTAGATGATACTCCTTGCTTGAGCATCCTTTCTCATCCAAGTCTTCAACATTGCAAGCTCTTCCCTAGTAGGAATACTTGGATCTGCAAACTCAGGTTTTTCTTCATCTCCTGTAATAAATGATATAAGATCTTTGCTCATGAGGTGTGCTTCCATCCTCATGGACCATGCTGGATAGTTCTCCCTATCTAGCTTATCAATCTGCAAGCTTTCTCCCATCTTGTGTCCACCTGTGTATTGAAATCTTCAAGCTTTACAAACAATGTATGTACCTTTACTTCGAATTGAACTCCTTTTGCCTTTCTTGATGTCAAATAGTCTTCTCCTCAAGCTTTGACTCCAAGCTTTCACTTCTTAGTCCTTCAAGTGTTGAATTTCTTGAATCTGCAGCAGTCGGGATCCTCCTTTCTTTAATTTGATGTCTCCTGCTCTGATACCACTGATGGAGAATGTTATTCTCCAAAAGAATAACCTATTCTTGTGATTAGAGCACCTCTATACCAAGAATAAGTCAAAACCTTCCACTCATTTAGAGGATCAATTACTAACTATCAAAATGTTAACAAATCTGTGAAGAAGATAAAACACAGAAAAGTCTGCTGCACTATTTCTTCACATTGACCTATCAAACGTGTAAAGTTTTTGATGAAACTTTGTACGAATCATCTCCTAGAGATTGCGCATCTACTCCAAGTTGAATTACTTCAAAAGACTAAGTATAACTTGAGAAATCAACTTTTCAAGTTACCTATGTCAGAAACTGTCATTCAGAACAGTCGATTTTACACCTGTAACTTTTAAGACTTGGTTCTCCTTGAATAGAACCCGTTTTCCAAAATGCTTCTAGACATGAATAGCTTATCTTCCAACTTAAAGATTAAGCCCTCACTCATGCAAAACTTTAAACTGTGCTAGGAGAAATGATCAAAACATTAACTTCGAAATCTGCGCCTGTTTTAGGAACCAGTGAACACACTTCACATATGAATGTTCCTACACTTAATTCACTCAGCCTGATTACAATTGGAAGCTAAAACTTTGTACAGAGGTCAAGCAACTCTCAACTTAGACTTGTACAAAAGCATTTCACAATTGATCTACTGTAGAAGGAGAACACGCAGAAACATTGGGCGCAAATATTTTCTATTACTCATAAGAAATATAGTTGAGTGATGAGAGCTAACTCAACTAACTTTTTCTTCTATCTCATGACATCTAACTTCCTCAATCTCGACTTCTAACTATTATCACATATGCTCTCATGCTTGCCCCGACTTTTCTCAAAGTATTTATAGATAAATTTGTACATGATTCTTACTAAACAAAAGATCTAAGTCAGTTATGACTATACTAATGTACATATGTGTACACTTCTCTTATCCTCTGAATGTAATCTTCTTCCACACTTTAGGAATTGATTCTTCCTTCATCATTTGATCTTCCAAGCCTTCAATTGGTGATTGGTCTGCACCAACAGGGAATTGTTCAAGCCAAAGGGCATGATGCAAAATGTGAAGATATCCCATTTCATAGCAAACGCCATTTTTTGCTAGTCCTTAGAAGCAATTTCTACCCAATTCCAACTTGAAAAGCCAACTACGAAGTTGTAAACTTCTTCACCTGCTACCCTTTTGAATAGATGATAAATGATAGGAAAAGGGTAGTTATCATGGATCTTTGTTTCATTGATCTTCTTAAGATTTATTCATACTCATAACTTTTCATTGGAGACCATCATGATGGGTGACACTCAGTCTATATGTCCCATCTCATAGATGAATCCTGATACCAAATTTTTATCGATCTCTTCTTTTATTTTGGTAGAGTACCCATCATTGTATGTGTAAGGTCTCTATTTTGTGGGCTTTGCATCAACCGTCATCAGGATCCTATCTAAAACTTTTGAATCCTCATAAATCCATGCAAAGGTATCTCGATATTCTTGTAGTAGACTTACTAAATCTTTCTCTTTGTCTATTGAGACATCTTTCCCTATGAAGGTGTAGAGTTCTTGATTGATATCAATTGCTACAATCAATGGTTTGGTTTGTTCTTTGTTATTGTAAGCTATGCCTAAGGTTTCCTCTTGCATAGGTTTTCATACCACTATCTTTCTATGCTCCACTTTTTATTTCTTACGATTTATAGGCACTTAAAAATCCATGTTACCTGCTTTAGCACGTTTGACTTCTTCATTTTGATTTTCCTCTTGTTCATTCAACTACCCTTTCACTTGTATCTGATCTTTCTCTTATGGGATCAAACAATCCTCTTAGTTTCTTCACGTTCATCATTTGCACTAAAATAGTGATCCTTTGCCGACGTCTCTTGAATCTCCTCCCGTAGTTCTTTCTAAAACTAGCCTTAATGATTCTTCATGTAGATCTTCAATCCATCCCTATAGATTTGTAGTCTTTGCAAGAATGTTATGGCTCATTGGGAACTTGCTTTGGGACTTAGTTCTTGCACAGAAATATATTGATTATGAAAAGATCATACCCATTTTTGTCACAAAATTCCTCTTCCACATTTTTTTTAATACACATGTGCATAGTAGCCAAAATTTGAGTACATGAATGTGATTCAGATTCTTTCTCGTTGAACACTTGTTTCACATATGCAAGATCATCTAGGTCTTTGCTAATCTTGTTGAGGATACGAATTTTCATTGTTTCTTGCACATTCACCTTCTCTTTTAGCATCCTTATCTATCTAGAGATGTGTATCCTCGTTTATCTAGTTAGAAACACTAGTATTGACACTATGAATGGAATTTGGACTCATCCTTATCATTCTCATTATGGAAGGGACTCCATTGCGAAGGATGGATATCTTTGTAGGAAAATTCATGCAAGTTGATTTTCATGGTCTCACTTGCATGTTGCAAGTATATATAATTTTGACTCCAATCTTGCACTATCTTCAATTGTCTTACAAATGGATGTAATAAGAATAATTCATATGTGAGGGCTCACTAAATTGGAAAATGGTGGCAATGTGGTCAAACTAAATTGCACATAAGGTGAGAGTTAAATATTCAAGAAGCCCAATCATTCTTTCCATATAACCATCTTCAAGTCGCAATTTCATGTATGTTGGCCTCAATTCTGGTTTTCCCCACTTTGTCCATAAATTGATGGTTTTTATGCCTATTCCCATTCCCAAATCTAATATGGCCTTAGAGGTCACCCCATTGTACTCGTTGGGGAGAATTGTATTCCTTTCATCTCTGTCATTCTAGCACAGTCAGAGCACTGTTGTGGTGAAGATCCACCTCATAAATGTCAATTTGTGAAGATGTGAGGATGGTATGATGACCATGAGTGATAGGAGTACTCAAGTGAGTGAGGCCTAGTTTTGATCTAGTATTTGACCTAGATAAAAGAAATAGGTTCCTATGCTATTTTGAGGGCTCATACAAGCTCCAAAAAAATATGAATATTGAAATGTAAGCTCTTCTAATACTCCTCAAACTTGAAGACTCCTTGGCTTTCACAAAATGGAGTTGAAAATACCAAAAACAGATATTTACAATGGTATGTAGTGATAAAGTTCACTTGTTTGACGAAATAAAGTCTAAAAATTTGATGAGGCATATTCTTTGCCGGATCTTTCTTGACTTCCTTGCCTACTCAGTCCCATCTCCTAGCCTTGATCTTCTTGTTGGCCTTCTTGCCTCATGATATCTTCTTTGCTAAAGCCTCCTTGTCCTCTTGTGCCACTAACACTCCCCACTCTTGATTTTGTCATCCTTGACAAATGTTTGTGAGTGGGGTGCTCAATGTAATACTAGATGAAATTAGTGGCTAGTTCATGTTCTTGTACAAGAAGATCATTTGTGAGATCTAGCTTTAGACGTTCCCAATCTATGGCACTTGGGACTTTGAGATGTGGCATTTTGTAGCATTCTAAGTACATAGCTTGTTCACAAGCAAATAGTTGGAGTAGGTGAGTTGGCTTGGAAATACAAATATCTAAATCATACTCCTAAAAGCTAGTTATGAACATATCTTTGAATTTTTTCTTATAATAGGTAGGGAGATACTAAATGCGAGCATGCCAAACATATTTTTATGGAACAAGTCATACTGAGGTCATATACTAGGTCTAGATTAGTGTTCTCAAATCTTAGCGTAGATATAGAAGGAGATTTGATATTCTCGAAGATCTTGAAGACTACCTGCATCAAATTGAAGATATTTAATAGCATCTAGGTTGCGATATCTAGCATAGGCTTCAGACGAGGCATCCAGTGCCAAATGGTAGTGAACATGTACGGATCTATCAGTGGTGTAAGATATGGGCAGTTAACCCAATTTGCACAACGTGCATTGTTCTTAACTTTTAGCAATGTTGTCCATGATCTTTACCTTGGGAGTGATCCATAGCACAAGTTGTATAAGATGTGCAGTGGAGCAATAGAACATATGCATAACATTCTGGATAAGTCTCTAATAGGTGTTTTCCCTAGTTGGAGTCGACGAAAGTACCTCTCCTCTTTGTTGCTTGTAAATCCTAGAGGTACGCAACAGGGGCCTCATTTCTTGCATGGTACAAAGTGGTAAGTGTATCCCAAGCATCCTTTGCTCTTTTACAAGAGTGAATGTGAGGGATAATGGCACGTTTGATAGACAAAGCTATAAATGCATGTGCTTGAGCATCTTTGCCATCCCAACAAAGTTGCTCTGTAGTAGGTGTACTAGGAACGACAACACGAATAGGAATTTTAAGATTTTCATCTTCAATGCCATCAACATCACCTTCAATAACTATATTTCTAGGTATTGTAGATCGTTTTTCAACACCCTATACAATATTCCACATCTATGGATGAAGGAAATCCATCTCCCATGTTGATTTGTTGTTGCTCTGATACAACTGTGAGGAGATGGTATGATATGTTCTAGAAATGAGCTACTGCTACACAAAACCTACTCTACGCCTACTGTTTTATCCTAAACCCCAAGGGAAAAGACTTATGCGATTATCTTTTGCCAAATTTCCTTGCACTTGGTCACCTTCTTTTGGCCGCTATCCACAATTGCATCTCGGAAAGATATCTTCTCGTTCTCACCCACTCACTGGCACTTACTCTCATGCACACACTACACCCACCGGCATATAATCAACCATACACACCTCGTAATCATCTATGCATTCACATGCACGTTCAACATACACACATGTAAAACATGCGTAGCGATGTTAAAATTAAATTCTCTCTCCCCCGTAGTCACAGAATCGTCATGTGCAATGCAAAAAGCCTACCCATTTCCTCGAGAGCCAAGAAATACTTTTTCAAATCTCAGACCTCACATGCATCTCCCAAGTTCCGAGGACATAAACCTAAGATAGATAACCTATGTTTCCTCCTCTATAGAGACTCCTAATTTGAAATCTGAACATCAAGTAAAGAACATTATTCCCACCCCTGCTGATTTAAGCATCATAGCATCGCTTAATTATGGGATGACTTTGCTCTGAAAAAAAACATCTATAAAATCATTCCACACTTGCTAAAGCCTACTACCAATTTTTTGTTAAGGCTTAAGTGTGCGCATGAATTCAAGGAAAAATAACACAACATGAGATCAAAAGCAAAAGCTGCGTATGAATTGCATAATAACAGAGAGTCCGAATTGCGTGTGAATTGCATAATAACAGCAAACGAAACTAGTCTCTGTGAAGATGAAATATGCTTGGAAGCTAACTTATGATTCACCCTTCATAACCATAGAGAAACCAGAGAGTCCATAACCAGTTTGTACAGAGCTTCAGCCAGAATGCATTAATTTTATGAAATTCAATGAGCATGATGCAAATTCTCGTACGCGTACCTTCTATAACAGCATAAAGATCTTCCTCTGTACAGAATAATGGCATTCCTTATTCCCTTTGCATGCGGAATGATGACAAGCATGAGCTAACGTCTCCTCTCAGCAAAGTGATACTTTGAAGAGGCCTCAAATTCGATGACTCCTCCTATCTCTGCCATGCTCCATTCCTGCTATTCGCACTCCAGAAATTAGAAAGGCTTCCCTTGATTTTTTTATTTTTTATTTTACATAAACGCACGCCTCTAGATTGAGTGATGAGCTCCTCTGCCTTGAACTTGGATTACCTGCATCTGTGCAGATGTGTCATTTCATCCCTTCCATTCGAATGGTCTCAGCATGGTAGAGAAGATTCCAACGAGCTTCTTCCAATCTGAACCCCCCCCCCCAAAAAACATACAGAAGGGTACACCCCCAAGGCTCGGCTGCTGCCCCTAGTCTTCGGTTCCTGTGGCCAGTACTCTTCGTAGTTTCTCTCCCCTCCAGCACAAACACGATCCTCTGCACACCTGCTAAAGAACAATCCTCCCCGAACTGCTGCTCCTCTCTCGGCCTCTACAGATGTATGTATCTCTCTCTTTGCACGTCCAACATGCGAATCCCCTTGTGAATTCCTAGAGAACCAGTGGAGCATGGTTTTGTTCCCCTCATTGCTAGCAAAACAATCCCAAAAAAACTATGCTGCTGCTATCGACCAAAAAGTAAACTCCACAAAGACTTTTCCCCCATCTTCCATTCGAGAGTTGGACATCTTGCCGCCTTCTTCCACCTGCTGCACGTAGTGAGCAAGAAGGCCCCCGTTCTTTCCTGCAGCCTTCGATAAAACTCTCCCCTGGGCGTCAGCTTCTTCCCCTGCACACCACAAACGAGCAGAGAGAGACCTCCCCTTCAGTCCATGCTCATTCGCACAAAGAGGAACCGGCAGTCGTCCCAAAAACCTTCCCCCTTTTTATGAGGAACAATGGCCTCTGAGTGTAGCCTTCCCTCCACGATCGCTCAATCTTCCCTTCTTTCCAGCATCCCCCTTTTTATGGCAGAACAACTGCAGCTGCTGCTTCGTTCCCCCAATTATACAGAGCAGCCCCCCTAGCCGAGCGGGAGAGTCCAAAAAAGAACCCGCCTGCTCTCTGCAATTCCAGAAAAAAGACAATAAAAACCACCTTCTCCCCTTTCTCTCTGCAGGTAATGCGACCCCCCCTTGTTCTGCACCAAAAAACGGAAAGTGGACCAATCTGACATTATGTAGGCAGCAACAACTAGGAAAGAATATCCTGCAACAGTCTGAGTGGCGATGTTGAAGCCCAGCCATTGATATATTTCTGTCGTGTACTTTTGCACAAGTGATATAATTCCAACCATCTCAGCTACACCACAAAACTGGCCCCGTGAAATCATCAATGTGTAATGCTCGGCCAATTTCCAATGCAATCATCCCGTTTTGAAGTGTACACATGCTTAAAGTATTATAACTTTCAACAAGAATTTCACATGCCTTGACAACATAGGCGAGTGATATCCTGCCTGTATGCTTAACCTCCACATGCATTTGTGAGTACCACAATAAGACCTCTTTTGTTTTCCTTTGCTATACATACACGCCACTGTGCCCAAGAGAGTAGCACTAGAGGAAAATCCTCTTTTGTATGCATCAGTATATAAGCTCTGGCTGCAGCCACTTCCTCTTTCACACAATTTACACCACGTGCATAGTACACAGGTAGGAATGAAATGATGCTATTATGATGCCATGCAGATTCTGAGATCAATTATTTCAACAAAAAATTTTTATGAGTGTCTCATTAATTGCCATTACTCACGACGATGCTACTCATAGAGGGTGTAAATGTCCTTTCCCCATTCCTTGTCAATCTCTCCAAATCAAAGCCTTCACCATCAGTAGCCTTTCTTGCTTGAGCACACAAATCCCAAGCTTGTACGTCAACAAGCATTCCGGACATGAACAAAAGTACCAGAATTTGCATGGATTCCCTCAAGCTACATCCACTCAAAACGAGTGATGGCATCTTGAACATGCTTATATTTTTCATAGCCGAAATCCAAATGTTGACGGCCTTCCTCTTTGACCAAGAAAGCGCCATGTAATCTCCAAATACTTCATATCCACCATTTGATCAACTCTTCAAGTACCTGCAATCAAACATATTCTCTTGCCAAATAGAAACATATTAGTGCATCAAAACCAGCCATTTCCCGGGCTAACATACTCCCCTCTTCTTATTTGCGAAGTCATCCTCGACGAGCCACTACATGCTGCAATATCCATTCAGCCATGAACATGTCAGTTTATAACTTGGTTGCATACCTTTTCATCGAGCCGTTACTTCCGCTGAACCTGCACTCATTGAAGCTATTAGTGCTCAAAAAATCACTCATGAATACATACAAACCATTCACCTCAAAATGATCCAATACACATTTATGCAACTCCATATTCCCACATGCATCAAATTGCTCATGCATTCCATTATGAAAATAGTTTCAACCAAAACAACACATGCATACCTTTCCATGTTTTACACATTCAACTATCATTGCGGAAAAACAGAAATGGAAATATCGAAATGAACAACAACAACTGAAATGAATTCAACAGGAGATGCAACATACCCAAAATGCATACCCCATTATTGACCTACTATTCGCTATATACAATCATTCCATGACTAGACACTCCCGAAGAATCCCCATCATCGTCCTACAAAAGCCATCGAGACCTGAGTACAAGTCAAGACCTACATAAAAAACCCTAGAGTGTCCCACACACTAGAAAACCCTCGGATAGAGCACACGAGTTGTAAAGCAAGACCGTTGCATTACCTCGCTAAAGGTCTCATCTATAAGTACATATACAGTGTCCGTGCCTTTAAGAATGTTGTTTCAGAGTGAGCTGATCTGTCACAAGCTACCATATACCAAGTACACAAGCAAATGACGTTCCCTTCCAGGCGATCATCGCCCTCTCCTCTCTCTCTCTCCCCCTCAGGAGTGGGGAATAACTTCATAGGTAGATTTTATTTATATTCACACGTTGGCCTACATTGTCACACTGGATGCGATTCGTGGACCTGACCACCCGATCAGGTTGATTCCACCCATCTACCAATGCAATGCAGCGCACAACACACAAACACACAATGATAACACATAACATATATCAGCTAGCCCATAACAAAGCTGGATACGGCTCGTGGTCGTGACTACCCAGCCATGATGGCTCCACCTACCTACCAACCTGTTATGGCGCGTAGCTAAGACATAAACATATACATCCCAAGCCTATGGCGAAACTAGCTGCGGCTCGTGGTCCTAACCACCTGGCTAGGATAAATCCACCCACCTACTAGCTCACCATAGCGCGTTGGTACAATCACAACAACACAATGTTTTTTCTTTTCCCTTTTTTTTTTCATAGTTAATTAATTTGCCCAGTCCTGAGAATTAGGGAGAGGAAGAAAGGGATTTTCCCACTTTTCCCACACATGCATGCAAACATATACACTCTAGCCTTTGACAGATCAACCACCTCTTCACTCCATTCTCTCAATTACAGATACTACATATGTATTCATCGATTTGACTTTTCACTAGGTAACTACAACCAGCTATGCCTTAGTCCCTCCTGTACCTATCCTTAGACGATCTAGAATGTGGGTCTCCAGGATGTCTCATGTAGCCTCACATCGTACTCGCATCCCAACGCCTTCCCTAGGGCGAGTCAGGCTCAACTTCAGGAGCTCCGTCATCACTTCCTATCGTTAACACATCTGCCCAAGCCCAAGTGATATCGTTTTCCTCGTTAGGCATTTCACTCGAAGGATCGAAATAGTAATATCGATCCCCCGCCCATCCTACATGTCGGGTCAGGTATTCCTCAAAACACTCAATATAAAACATAACATCCAAACCCTGGTTTATGGAGCATACCAATCAGTGCGCTTCCTCCACATCATATTCCGTCTCAAAGTCGTCGACCTCTATGTCCATGCGGGTGAATGTTTGGTCCGAGAAATATATCCTTAGCTCGTACAAATAGATTTGAGTTATTTGATCTGCCATTTTGTTACTTAGCTCCTAACAGTCTCTGCGCAACACAAAAAATAATTAGAAGTCCAAAATTCTTGAGCTAGCAAGGAAGAATATTTATGACACACAAATCATAGCTTACCTATGCGCATATATATATATATATATATATATATATATATATATATATATATATATATATATATATATATATATATATATATATATATATATATATATATATATATATATATATATATATATATAACTATACATCTATGTACAAGGAGTCTACTACGTCCTTCTGCTTGGATCTCGTCTGGCTTCTCCCGTCCTAATGCTACTTGAAATATGGTTTAACTCTAAGCGCGTTAACCTTCACGGGAGCACATTCTTCTCCTAAATCTTGAATTTGCATGGAACCATTGGAGTTGAGTTCCACCACCTTAAACGGTCCTGCCCATCTTGTCTGTAACTTCCCCGGGAATTTATAATATTTACTATCATAGACTAGCACCAAATCCCCTTCTTGAATCGCATAGGTCTTGAGATTCTTGTCGTGCCTCTCCTTACGTCTTCTCTGAATAGCTTCCAGACTTTGTTGTGCAATGAGTCTCTTTTCTTCTAGCTTGACCAGTTGTATGTACCTCTCCTTCAATGACTCTTCCTCTCCCAGCCTAGCCTCGATGGCCACTCTTAATGTCGGCACTTCTTTTTCGATGGGAAAGATGGCTTCCTCGCCATATACTAGGGAGAACAGGGTGCTCTTAGTCGTCACTCGGTAGGATGTTCTATACGCCCACAAAGCTTCCAAAAGTCTCTCATCCCAGTCTCGCCTATGCACAGCTACTGTCTTTGTCAGAATCTGTTCAAGAACCTTGTTGGTGACCTCCACTTATCCATTTGCCCTCGGGTAATATGGAGTACTTTTTCTATGTTTGATCTTATATAATTCCATTAATTCTTCGATCAGTTCGTTGACAAAGTGCGTTCCTCTATCACTCACTATCTCCAACGGGCATCCGAATCGGGGGATAATTTGTTCATACAAAAATTTCGCTACATCAACAGCTTGGTCAGTCTTCATAGCTTTAGCCTCTACCCACTTGGTAACATAGTCAGTGCAGACCAGAATATACCTATTGGATCTACGTCTTGAGGGAGGATCAATAGGCCCCACAAAATCAGTTCCCCACTTTTCGAAAGGCTTAAGAGCAAGCACTGGCATAAGAGGAGCTGCATGCGCTAATGTTGGTTTGCCCATTCTTTGGCATTTGTCGCATTTCTTACAGTATGTGTGAGAGTCTTTGAACAGCGTTGGCCACCAATACCCAGCCAATAAAATCTTTCTTGCCGTCAGTTCACCAGCAAAATGCCCACCGCAGGGTTCATCATGCAAAGCTCTCAACACTAGGGTCTCTTCTTCTTCCTTGAGACACCTCTGATAAACGCTCTCATGGACAAAATATCGATAGAGCTGCCCCCCAATGATGCTATGGTGCTTTGCCAATGCTAACAGTTTTTGCTTCTCTCTCTTGCTTGCTCCTGGCGGATATTTAGTGGTGCACAAGAAATTCACCAAGTCGGCATACCAAGGTACTTTAGCATCAACCTGGAATAGATGCCCATCAGGAGCATCATCGGGCACACCAGAGATTGGCTCCTCATTAACAATTCGAGATAAATGGTCAGCCAATATATGCGCTTTGCCTGGTTTGGTTACCACTGTGAACTGAAATTCTTGGAGGAGTAGCATCCACCTCATCAATCACCCTGATAGCTCGGGTTTATTAATGATGTACTTTAGGGCTTCATGATCCACATAAAACGTGAAATGTTTTCCCATCAAGTAATGCCGATACTTGTTCACCGCAAAGATCATCGAGAGGCATTCCTTCTCGATAGTCGTGTAGTTCCTCTCAGTGCTATTCAAGTTGCGACTTGCGTAATAAATAGGGTGGTCCAACTTCTTTTCATCGGCTTGGCATAGCACTGCTCCAACCGCACTATGAGAAGCATCTGTATGCACATGAAATTCTTTCGTCCAGTCGGGTGCTACTAAAATTGGCGCATTTATCAATTTATTTTTGATCAATTCGAAAGCAACCTTACACTCTCCAGTCCATTGGTATTGTTGGTCTTTCCTCAAAAGATTCGTCAGTGGTGCTGCTATTGATGCGAAATTTAATATAAATCGTCGATAATAATTAGCATGCCCCAAGAATCCTCTGAGTTGCCGCAAGTTTTGAGGAGGTGGAAGTTGTCCGATTTTTTCTACTTTATCCTCGTCAACTGCGATCCCTTTTTCGGAAATAACATGTCCCAAAAGCAATCCTCTTCGTACTCCAAATGTACACTTTTCAGGATTTAATGCGATGCCTTTTTCAATGCTTCTTCTTAAAATAGCTTCGATCCTCTCCATCATGTTTTCATCATTGCCCCTGATTGCAAAATCATCGAGGAATATCTCCAACCAATCCTGCAAATAGTCTTGATATGCAGCTATCATTGCCCTCTGGAATGTGGCCGGTGCATTGCATAATCCAAATGGCATCACACGATATGCGTATGTGCCCCATTCCATGGTGAAAAGTAGTTTTTGATTGATCCTCTTCATGGATTTGGATCTGGTTGTACCCACTGAAACCATCCAAAAATGAGTACAATTTATGGCTAGCCACTCTGTCCAAGATTTGATCAGTAAACGGCAAAGGGAAGTGATCCTTCTTTGTGCGCTCGTTCAACTTACGATAATCTATGCAAATACGGATTTTCTTATTTTTCTTCGGAACAACTACAATTGGTGATACCCACTCGCTGGATGCGATGGGATATATGAATCCTGCTTCCAATAACTTAGTCAATTCCAGCTTGATCAATTCTGAGTAGACTGGATTTGTCCGCCTAAGTCGTTGACATATTGGTCGGGTGCCTTCTTCCAAATCTATATAATGCTGGCAGATTCGGGGATCAATTCCTCTCAGATCACTGTATGACCATGCAAAGGCCTTGCTGAAATTTTTGAGTGCCAATTTAATGCAATCTCGTACTTCATCTGGTAGCTCTGACCCCACACTCAAGAACTTTTCTGGAAAAACTTCCCATTTTTCCACCTGAGCTTCTCGCGAATATTCCTTATTCCTTGATGATGCTGTGATTGGAACGTGCTCTCCGATCACGCGTGCATGGTTGGCCAGTAAATCATTGTTTTTTTCTGTTTCAACTAGACCCAATTTCTTTAATTCAGCTTTTGCAATGGCTTCCGACACTTTAGACTTACTCTTCGCTTCCTTTTCCAATTCTCGACTTCTCCTTAGAAGCTCTGCTTCTAGCACTCTAACCCTTTCTCTCAACTGTTGTACTTCCATTGTCGGAGCTAACTCCAGTTTCAACTCTTCTTTTGAAGTTCCCTTCTCCAGGGATTGAGTAGCTTTATTTTCCTTTGCGTCTATACTCAACATGTAGCACTCAAATTCACTTGTATGTGTCAACCATCCCAGCAACTCCTGGTCTGAGTCATCCTTGTAACATAGTGGATCTTTGTACTCGCCCACTTTCGCATGTTGGAGGTTGGCCAATTGCAGATTAAATCCATCCTGTGAAAGGTCCTTAGAAGTCTCCGTGCGCAGGGCAAATCTTACCCGCGCCATTTCTTGTCTAACCTTTTCCTTCGCTTTTTGCTCCCTTTCCTCAGCTCTAAGCAGGTGAACATTTCAGCAACGTGCCAATGTCCAGTGTGACTTCCGTGTCAGCGAGCAACTTTACAATATCCACTTCCTCCAAACTCTGTCTTTCCTTCCTACATTTTGGAGCCCTTAATCTTTCAGGGAATGGTGCTATGCCTGGCACAAACTCCTTGGTCACTGGTGGAAGGATCTCAATCTCTTCCCCATCCTCAAACTCTTGCTGCTCATCAAATCCTCCAACTTGGTTCTCTACCTCTCCATGTTTGGTTATCTTCTCCTGGCTAGCTTTTTCGCTTTCGCCTTCTGGATGCTTCTTTGAATACTCTTGAGTCCTTGTGACTACTGCCACAGTTGGCTCTTTATGTGGTTTCTTGGCCTCGTAAGCATCCACAAAGTGCATTGACGAGCTAGAACCTTCTTGAGGGTTCGGTGTCTTGAACACTACTCCGATTGTAGGAACATGCTCTTGAGCTCTCGTTGTGGAATGCATCTGAGTATCAACATAATTCGAGGACCCTACTGGTCCTTTTTCCTTGCCGGCGGCAGCTCTTCGTTTTGGACAATCTTCATCAAAGTGGCCCTCTCCACTATAGTACCTACATAGTGGAGTATAATCAATTGGTTTCTTTTCGTTTGGACATCTAGATTGAGTATGGCCAAAGCCATGGCACCTCCAACACTGGATTGGACCGTTTCTTCTTTGATCACGTGCGGCTCCTCTTGGATAGTCTCCTCCTTGACCCTGAGCACCATATCCATAAGTAGGTCTGTTTTCCCAACGAGATGTAGGTGGGACACTTTGAGCGGGCAATCCCGTGTAAGGTCTTTCTCTTGTATCTCCCGATTTCATGGTCCTCTCTTCATAGGCTCTCTTGTTGTAACATCGGTCCTCCGTGTGATTTGTTCTTCCACAAAAAGTACAACGCATTCTAGGTGGTGATCTATCTGTGAATACTCTCGAGACTGTAGGGCATTCTGAAGCCAAATGGCCGTAACCATGGCACTTTCCACACCATGTATTCGATCTAAACACTTGGTTGGGGTTTGTAGTTACCTCTGGTTTTACTGTGTATGTTTCCTGGGTCATTGTGGGAACTTTTATAGCTTGCGTGACCAACTCCAATATTCGTTCTTCAGTTAGCGCAGGCTTTACCTCGCCTGGCGTGCTAGTGGAAGCTAAAAAAGCTGGGGTTGTCAATGCGGGACTTCCTTGGCCATGATCTTTCATTGGTATGTTTCCTGGGCCTCCCATTGGCTCGTATAAGAGCTCCATCTTCCTCTGTTGACATAATTGTACTTCCTCCCAAAGCCTTGCTTGTTCCTTAGCATCCATTAAAGTTGCAGGTCTTGTCAGGCTAATATGCTGCTGTGCCGTAGGATCTCTCAATCTCGAAATGAATCTTCTTTTCAATGTCTCATCATTCGGGGCATTCGCACCCATCTTTCTTACCAGCGTTTCCATTCTCTGAATGTAGTTATCGATGCTCTCATTGAATCCCTGTCGCAAGTAATCCATCTGTTGGGCCAATCTATCTTGGAAGCCTTGTCGTCGAAACTTTGCCAGGAAGGCTTCCTTGAGTATCTGATAAGTTCCACACTCTTGAGGTGTCAAATTCCCATACCAGTTGGCTGCCTCATCACGAAGAGTAGCCGGAAAGATCCTCAACCTTTGACCCTGGTCAACTACCTCATTGGCCGCACACGTAACCTCAAACAATTGGATAAAACTATCTGGATCCTCGTCCCAAGTACCTGAGAACTTGGTGAAGTCCCCCAAGTGAACCGAAATCTGCTGAGCCATTTCAAACAGAGGTGTGATGTCAATATCACTTCGATCCCAGAAATTTAGCGCACGTGGCCTCAGGATCCCTCCTTTAAACTTCTGCACTTGATTCGCGACTCTCCTACGGGGCTAGTCGAGGTCGACTCACCTGGCGGTTCCCACCTCTTCCTTTCTCTTTCAAGGGCTCTCCTCTGAGCGCGTTCCTCTCTTTGCGTTTGTGTTGCTCCTGAGGATGAGCTCCCCTCGCTCATGTACTAGATCTGGGGTCCGCAAGCTCGGCCAATGTGTGGCGCTAGGCGAACCTATGGCACTCTCTTATAGAGACGTGCCAAGCTAATTTCCCGGCAAACGCACCAAAATGTTTTATCCTAAACCCCAAGGGAAAAGACTTATATGCGATTATCTTTTGCCTAATTTCCTTGCACTTGGTCACCTTCTTTTGGCCGCTATCCACAATTGCATCTCGGAAAGATATCTTCTCGTTCTCACCCACTCACTGGCACTTACTCTCATGCACACACTACACCCACCGGCATATAATCAACCATACACACCTCGTAATCATCTATGCATTCACATGCACGTTCAACATACACACATGTAAAACACCTATGCGCAGCGATGTTAAAATTAAATTCTCTCTCCCGCGTAGTCACACAATCGTCATGTGCAATGCAAAAAGCCTACCCATTTCCTCGAGAGCCAAGAAATACTTTTTCAAATCTCAGACCTCACATGCATCTCCCAGGTTCCGAGGACATAAACCTAAGATAGATCACCTATGTTTCCTCCTCTATAGAGACTCCTCCTAATTTGAAATCTGAACATCAAGTAAAGAACATTATTCCCACCCCTGCTGATTTAAGCATCATAGCATCGCTTAGTTATGGGATGACTTTGCTCTGAAAAAAAACATCTATAAAATCATTCCACACCTGCTAAAGCCTACTACCAATTTTTTGTTAAGGCTTAAGTGTGCGCATGAATTCAAGGGAAAATAACACAACATGAGATCAAAAGCAAAAGCTGCGTATGAATTGCATAATAACAGAGAGTCCGAATTGCGTGTGAATTGCATAATAATAGCAAACGAAACTAGTCTCTGTGAAGATGAAATATGCTTGGCAGCTAACTTATGATTCACCCTTCATAACCATAGAGAAACCAGAGAGTCCATAACCAGTTTGTACAGAGCTTCAGCCAGAATGCATTAATTTTATGAAATTCAATGAGCATGATGCGAATTCTAGTACGCGTACCTTCTATAACAGCATAAAAATCTTCCTCTGTACAGAATAATGGCATTCCTTATTCCCTTTGCATGCGGAATGATGACAAGCATGAGCTAACGTCTCCTCTCAGCAAAGGGATACTTTGAAGAGGCCTCAAATTCGATGAATCCTCCTATCTCTGCCATGCTCCATTCCTGCTATCGCACTCCAGAAATTAGAAAGGCTTCCCTTGATTTTTTTTTTTTTTTTTACATAAACGCGCGCCTCTAGAGTGAGTGATGAGCTCCTCTGCCTTGAACTTGGGTTCCCTGCATCTGTGCAGATGTGTCATTTCATCCCTTCCATTCGAATGGTCTCAGCATGGTAGAGAAGATTCCAACGAGCTTCTTCCAATTTGAACCCCCCCCCCCCCCCAAAACATACAGAAGGGTACACCTCCAAGGCTCGGCTGCTGCCCCTAGTCTTCGGTTCCTGTGGCCAGTACTCTTCGTAGTTTCTCTCCCCTCCAGCACAGACACGATCCTCTGCACACCTGCTAAAGAACAATCCTCCCCGAACTGCTGCTCCTCTCTCGGCCTCTACAGATGTATGTATCTCTCTCTTTGCACGTCCAGCATGCGAATCCCCTTGTGAATTCCTAGAGAACCAGTGGAGCGTGGTTTTGTTTCCCCTCATTGCTAGCAAAACAATCCCAAAAAAACTATGCTGCTGCTATCGACCAAAAAGTAAACTCCACAAAGACTTTTCCCCCATCTGCCATTCGAGAGTTGGACATCTTGCCGCCTTCTTCCACCTGCTGCACGTAGTGAGCAAGAAGGCCCCCGTTCTTTCCTGCAACCTTCGATAAAACTCTCCCCTGGGCGTCAGCTTCTTCCCCTGCACACCACAAACGAGCAGAGAGAGACCTCCCCTTCAGTCCATGCTCATTCGCACAAAGAGGAACTGGCAGTCGTCCCAAAAACCTTCCCCCTTTTTATGAGGAACAACGGCCTCTGAGTGTAGCCTTCCCTCCACGATCGCTCAATCTTCCCTTCTTTCCAGCATCCCCCTTTTTATTGCAGAACAACTGCAGCTGCTGCTTCGTTCCCCCAATTATACAGAGCAGCCCCCCCAGCCAAGCGGGAGAGTCCAAAAAAGAACCCGCCTGCTCTCTGCAATTCCAGAAAAAAGACAATAAAAACCACCTTCTCCCCTTTCTCTCTGCAGGTAAAGCGACCCCCCCTTGTTCTACACCAAAAAACAGAAAGTGGACCAATCTGACATTATGTAGGCAGCAACAACTAGGAAAGAATATCCTGCAACAGTCTGAGTGGCGATGTTGAAGCCCAGCCATTGATATATTTCTGTCGTGTACTTTTGCACAAGTGATATAATTCCAACCATCTCAGCTACACCACAAAACTGGCCCCGTGAAATCATCAATGTGTAATGCTCGACCAATTTCCAATGCAATCATCCCGTTTTGAAGTGTACACATGCTTAGAGTGTTATAATTTTCAACAAGAATTTCACATGCCTGGACAACATAGGCGAGTGATATTCTGCCTGTATGCTTAACCTCCACATGCGTTTGTGAGTACCACAATAAGACCTCTTTTGTTTTCCTTTGCTATACATACACGCCACTGTGCCCAAGAGAGTAGCACTAGAGGAAAATCCTCTTTTGTATGCATCAGTATATAAGCTCTGGCTGCAACCACTTCCTCTTTCACACAATTTACACCACGTGCATAGTACACAGGTAGGAATGAAATGATGCTATTATGATGCCATGCAGATTCTGAGATCAATTATTTCAACAAAAAATTTTTATGAGTGTCTCATTAATTGCCATTACTCACGACGATGCTACTCATAGAGGGTGTAAATGTCCTTTCCCCATTCCTTGTCAATCTCTCCAAATCAAAGCCTTCACCATCAGTAGCCTTTCTTGCTTGAGCACACAAATCCCAAGCTTGTACGTCAACAAGCATTCCAGACATGAACAAAAGTACCAGAATTTGCATGGATTCCCTCAAGCTACATCCACTCAAAACGAGTGATGGCATCTTGAACATGCTTATATTTTCCATAGCCGAAATCCAAATGTTGACGGCCTTCCTCTTTGACCAAGAAAGTGCCATGTAATCTCCAGATACTTCATATCCACCATTTGATCAACTCTTCAAGTACCTGCAATCAAACATATTCTCTTGCCAAATAGAAACATATTAGTGCATCAAAACTAGCCATTTCCCGAGCTAACACCTACCAATCTAACTCTACGTATGCTTAGTATACTCTTTAGCTTTAAAATGATGCATTTAGAACCACCAAGTCCTTTGGGGCATCAATCTCAATTGTTTGCATAAAAAATGATAACTAGAATATGCAAGAAATGTGAAGAAACTTCTATTTTGGGAATAGAAGCTCTCAATATTATGCTCAAAGCTCGCAATCTAGTATGAATTGACCAGAGAGCTTTTGGACACATGTAGTTGAAGTGCATAGCTATCTTAAGAAAGTTATTTCATCAAATTGCTTGTACCATACACTGAGAAATGAATCTAACAAGTCAGAGGGGTCATCTCGACTTTCTAAGATCTAGAAGGTGTGCACACACAGTCATCTTCCTAGATTTATATATCTAGAAATACCAAAAACAACTTGATGAGATTTGATATCTAGGTACTGTTGGAGCAAGTCTATGACAAGCCTAAGTATTGGCTTGAGTCCCACAAAGTCATAAAAGAAGCCTTAAAATGAAGACAATGTAAAGTTCACTTGTGAACTACCTCTTGTAACTTTTGAAGACTTTACTTAATGTAAAAGTGAAAGAATCTTAAGTGGTTGAATCCACTTGATCAAAAAGGGAAAGAGGAGCCACGAATTTGTGATTTGTGGTAGGTAGAGAATCAAATCAATCACTGATTCATTGGAGAGTGATTGAGGGAAGTTAGCCTCCCAAACTCAACTATAAATAGATGGCAGTTTTAGTCGTGGTTAGAGAGACCTATGTGAAGACCTCCAAGAGCTCAGCTTTATGCCATATCAAGGTGTGATTCCAAGGCACACATATGTATCAGTAAGTCCATTGTATTGTACAAGCAATATACTTTCATTTTCATGATCATTTGAGTTCATATTTCCATGTTCTTGTGAAGTGTACTACTCACTGCCATATCTCTCAATTTTCTCAGTCAGATTGCAGAGATGGTTTCTCTAAGCTTGGTGCATCATTTTCAGCGATTTAACTTGTTAAAGTTAGCTCTATAATTATACTATATGCTCATCAATTTTCATTTGATTTGGGTATTGCAATCTTCAGTTATGTTCAATTGAAGTCAACAATGTCTGTTCATTTCCACTTCTTTGTCAGGTACCCGACTTTTTTACTCACCTTGTTAGAGCTGTTTCTCAGTGTGTACTTACCCAAATTCAATGATTTAAAGTTTTTTGGATTCAGCGTATTGTCTAGTATAAGAATACAAATTTTCATAATCATTGAATTCTTAAATCTAGAGTTATGTTCATTTTTCTGCTCACTAGTATCATTACTGTAGCAGCCCGTGAAAATCGGGATGATGTCATCACTTGTTAAACATTTTTCTCAGTGTGTGGTTCATTATTTTTATGAGATTACTCTTGAAAGTTAGCTCTTTAAGTTAACTAGAGTTCCCCAAGAGGAATTAAGCTAATTACTGCTGTGCTCAGAGAATTATGCAAAACACTGGACATGTGTATGAACCAAAATAGCAAGTTCTTCACCTCTGAGCTAACTCCAACTTATCTATTTTGATCTATCTTTTTGAGAGTGATCTTCCAAGGTACATAGGGTGTCTAATACATCCATTGGCAAGCTAAAAGGGCCCACCATATACTCTTGGAGTTCATTTGGCTGGTGTAGATCAAGGATTTTGCAACACCTCTTCATCTTCAAGCACATACCTATCGATCTCTTCACAGGTAATAGACACTCCAACCTAACTATCCCAAGTTAAAATATAGAAAACTAATGAGTATACACAGAGAAATTGATTCCACAAGGTCACTATAATGATGAGAATGCAATCATAGAGAGTAGATAGACATATTCTTGGAAGAATGTATCAAACATAAATGCTATTGAACATATGATACAAGGGAAGTGTAGTGGACTACACATAGATAATGTGCGCTCAAGCTATGCTCAATATTATAGCTCAATGCCTCTCAAAATGGATCTCTTATCTTGTGACGAAAAGTATGTATATTTATACACGTCTTGAGTTTGAATTTGAATTTTCCCTCACCTAAAAAAGATCCTACACTTTAGGGATGATTTGAGTTGACTTCCTACCACATGAATCATGGTTTTAGCTTCCTAAATTCATGAGATTCCTTATTCTCTTGGCTTTTATAATTATCCAAAGTGAATACACTCAAATTGACCAGCATAAGTTCACATGAGGTTTTCTTATGTGAAGATGTAAATGAATGTGTAGTCTTGAATCCTTAACAATGCGCTTAGGCTTGTTAATTGCACCAGCACTAGTGACTGGAGGGGTGTTGATGATGGCATAGATGAAGCAATGACCTGCTTTCATACCGATTGTTAGAGTTTGAGGTATGTGGAAGCACACAAAAAACACAAGGAAGAAGAAAAAGAAGAAGAAGAAGAAGCTTGGAGCACAACATAATATTGAAAATGTGCAAGGATAAGTAACCCATTAGGGTTATAGGGGTATATATAAGGTGAGGGAAAAGACCTCCTAAAGAGGGGAAAAAGTGCCCCAACAGCCTAAGTGTGATTACACACATCACTACTTTAATATATCAACATAATCAATGGACATAAGGAACAACTGATTTCTACTGATGAAGGATTGCTAGATAGCACATCAAGCTTTCTTAGCTAGTTAGAAGGTCAAAGGTAGATGGAGCTCATCTATTAGCAAGCAAAAATGTGCTAATGTTGCACAATGGAAGACAAAGATGAGAGGAAAATAGAAAGCAAAACAAAAATAATTTAGTAAATATTTTAAGGCAAATGATCATGTCATAAAGAGTTATCCTACATTGATTACAAAAGAGGCAAAGAAGAAAGAAGTTAAAATGTTTGTTGTAGAGGCCTTTACATGTAAAACACATTCTATTAATCTTGTTCAGAATGAAGAATGGGCATTTACTACTATTTATAGCTATGGCTCAGAGTACTTTTGGAATCATAAAAATCAAAATTGGATACAAATGGTGAGTGTAATTTGATCTTGAGAAGATTTGTTCATTCATCTTGTTGATTTGCATAAGAAGGGGCTTTCTCTTTCTTTTCATTCTCATTGATGCAACTCATTCTCTTCTTCATAAGCTTTTGAGCTTTACTTGGAAAACATTGGAGTGGAAAGAATATGTGGAAGGAAGAAATATGGAAATGCATAAAATGAATTCACTTAAAATTTCATAAAAATTGAATTGATCACCATTTTTTGATATATATATATTTTTTAAGAAGTAGTATTTGCTAGATGAGAGGTTTAGAATGTGAAAAATAAAAAATCGTTACTTGGTTCAAAGAAATTCAAGAAGCCCTAAAAGAATTTTTTTCTTTTAATTTGGAGAAGAAATGATGAATATTGAGGTATTGTTGTGGAGACATTGAATTGTTTTTTCAAATTACTTGAGAACTAGAATTGGGGACTTGGAATCTTTGGAACACTTGAGAACCATGATGATGGTTTTGAATTATTTGGATAATTGATCAGAAATTTTTGAAATTATAGGTGTTAATTATTGAGTATTGGTGTTAATTAAAGGACAAAAATTAAAGAAAAGGCAAGATAGATGTGTAATAAATATAATATCTTGCAAAAGTTGGAGAAACCAAAGAAATTCAACAGTTAAAACATGATTCTCTAAAGAGAATCACGATTATTTGCAAAGGATCATTAATAAATTGTTGAGGATAAAGATGGGTAAATCTCGAGCAAAAGATAAAATAAAAAAGGTATTGCACAAAATTAAGTGTGGGATGGAGTGTTTTTTAGTTCAAAATTAGAAAATCGTGATTTTTAAGAGACCTTTAAATTCAACACTTGAAAAATACTTTATTCATTAGGCGATATTGAGAGAGAGAGAGAGCTGAAAAAATGTGATTATAACATATTGGTAGTTCTTGTGATTTTTGGAAATTTTTTTATTGGTAGTTCTTGTGATTTTTGGAAATTTTTTTATCCCAAAGGCAAGGTAATATCTTGATAAACCTTGTTCAATAAGTGAATGGTGTTTTTTGTTTTCAAAATGAAGAGTTATCATTGAATACTGAAAATCACAATTCTGCTTGCTGTAAAAGAAGGGTCAAAATGTAGGAGTTTTTGGGAGTTCTTATTGGAAACAATGTCCCATGGTCCATGGTCGAAATTCCTCAATTTAAAATAGGATGTGTATTTATCTTTACCAGACCTTGACTAACCAAAAGGTATGATGGGTTGGCTGGACTAAACACCTCACAAAGATTTAGTCCAGGATCAATCCCCAAACGTCGCACTAGTGAAAGCGGCAAGTTTTTTTTTAAAAACACTTTAATTTTAGCACCAATTTTTGGTGGCGATTGCAACATCTCTGATATGTTTTCATAAGATTACGATCATAGATTTTTAGTTTTTTCTTTTGTTTCACTACAAGAAATAGGGGGGCGTAGTGACGCCCCCGAATTGAAAAAAAATGAGGACCGTCGCTTATGCGACGCTAGCGTCACATAAGCAACGGTGCTATTTTCAGTTTTTTTTTTTTTTACGGGCATTCGTCGCATAAGTGATGCCTGCATCGCTTATGCAATGCTAAATGAGTGCGTCGCAAATAGCGTTGCTAACTAGCGATGTTATTTGTGATGTTGGCAAATTGGATAGCGTCGCATATGCGACACTCTGGAATGTAAAAATAAAAATTCGATTTCTTTCGGCACATTTGTGCCGGGATTTGGACGCGAGAGCAAGAAGAGACTGAGAGAGATAGATAGATAGAGAGAGAGAGAGAGAGCGCAAGAGAGAGAGAGAGAGCACAAGAGAGAGAGAGTGCAAGAGAGAGAGAGAGAGCACAAGAGAGAGAGAGAGACACATCTCATTGAAGCAAGGTATGCGCACACACACACATACATATGCATACACACACACATATACACACATAGACACACACACACACACACACACATACACATAGACACACACACACATATACACAAATACACACAAATACACACAAATACACACAAATACACACACATATACACACATACACACAAATGTTGCATACACACATGCACACATAATGCATACACATGCACACATACATATACACACACATACACACACATACACACACATACACACACATACACACACACATACACACACATATATGCATACACACACATAGAGACATGCACACACATACACATACATGCATACATATACATACATAATGCATATGCATATGTGTACATACATACATACTTACATGCATACACACACATACACATACATAATGCATATGCATACATAATGCACATGCATACATACACATACATAATGCATACACACACATATGCATACATAGTGCATACACATAATGATGCATTCACACACATACACATGCATACACACATATACACACACACATATATGCATACACACACATAGAAAGACATACACACACATACACATACATGCATACATATGCATACATAATGCACATGCATACATACATACTTACATGCATACATACACATACATAATTCATACACACACATATGCATACATAATGCATACACACACATACACACATCTATGCATACATACATGCATACACATACACACATAGACACATACACACATACACACATAGACACATACACACACATAGACACATACACACTCATAGACGCGTAGCGACACATGCACATAGACACACACAGATACACACATAGACACATACACACATACACACATAATGATGCATACACACACATACACATGCATACACACATACACACACATACACGCACATACATACACACACACATGCATACATACACATGCTTAATGCATACACACATACATATGTACAAGTATATATATTGATTTCTAACCCATTTTGTTTTATATGTTAGGTATTATGGATCCTAGTAGAGAGAGAAAGGCGAAACTCACTCTCATAAATAAGTCTTATGAGAGCAAGAGTTCCGTCTGATACTCTAGGGGCCATCATGCGTGATTACTCAGAGATGTCTGATGAGGAGCTGGACTATACGATCCAGATGCTTACCCATCGATTAAAGGAGGGCTCTTCTGCAGCTCCACATGTAGGAAGACAGTTATCTGCTCATAGGTATGTTTTTTTTTCATAAAATTTTTTAATGATATTATAACACATATTTTTGTTTATTTTTATCTATCTATTTTCAGGACACCTATACCACCTCCAAATCGTGATAGCAGAGCAGAGTTGCCTATGAGGACATGCATAGGCACCTTAGGACTAGAGTGCGATATAGAGCTAGAGGGGAACATTGTGTACACAGGGAATGGATTGGAGTTCAAGAGAAGAATACGGGCACTATGCGACTCTTACCTGCACCTTGTCCACTTACCATGGAAGTAAGTAAAAATTTTACATATAAATTGAAATAAATATCTTATGTTTTATTTACATTATTGTTTTTATTTTTGTAGTGAGCATGATGAGAGGGATAAAAAATACGTACTTAGTTCACTTGAGACAGAGTTTGGGACAGGATGGTCACTTAAGTGGTGTCTAAAAGAGATGCGGACACTTATGGTGCATCGTCGTGATAATGCACGGTATGCACTGCTTTTATGTATATATATGTGGATATGAGTATGTGTGTTTATGCATGTATGTATGTATATGAGAGAGAGAGAGAGAGAAAAGAGTGAGACTAGAGGTACAAATACACACATACACACACATATACATCATACATGCACATTTACACACATATACACATACATGCACATTTATACATACACACACATACATGCACATTTTTACACACACATACACATGCATGCAGTTACACACCATATAATGAATACACACAGACACATACACATACTCACATACACGTACACATACTCACATACACATACACATGCATAATCATATGTACACACACATAGACTCATATAATCATATTTACATGCATATATACATATACGCATGCATATATACACACACATAACACATGCATATGCACATATAGATACACATGCATACACAACACATGCATACACATAAATAAATAAATAAATAAATAAATAAATAAATAAATAAATAAATAAATAAATAAATAAATAAATACATAAATCCTATTTAAAAAATCCTAAATTGAAAACACTAATTTCGATATTAGGGTTTTAAAACCCCTAATTTCAAAACTCTAATTCAACCTTTTAGCCATATGTTTGAAGTATATGTACACATTGCATCTATTCCTCCGACGTCCTACTAGAGAGATGTCTCTCCTCCCAACCTTATGCCTCTATATATAGCTACTCAAATCAACGAGGATCATAATATATATAAAGATATATACACATCATGTAGATACACATACATAAATATAAAATGGAGTAGGTATATTATGCATCACACATACATGCCTAAATGCACACATAAATATATATATATACATGCATACATATTTACATGTACACATTTACACATAGACATATATACATATATACATGTACACATCACAAATACATGCCTACATGCACACATAAACATATATATACATGCATACATATTTACATGTACATATTTACACATAGACACATATACATATATACATGTACACAATTATAAACACTTGCATATATTACATGAATAATGAATATTTTACATAAATGCATATGCATATATACACATGTATATTTAACACATGCATACATATATCACACACATGCAAACACATACATATACATGAAATACATATATATGCATATTAACATATGTATACATATAATACACATGAATACACACACATATGCATACATACATGATAAAAATTTTCTCCTCGAAGATAAAGCTATATACAAAATAATTAGGCATACCCCCGAGCTTCATGTTCTAACTTAAAAGAACATGATTTCATCTCTCTAGTAGGATTCATGGTTATTCAAGTTAATAAAAAAATCTATTATTTGATATCCATTCAGAAGCTTCAAGTTATTGGTCGATAACTAGAGTAGAATTTACTATCTAATATGCTCATATGTTTTCATTATTGCCATCATTTTGGTAAGACATCAATATAGTCTCATCTTCATTATCCTTATTGATTTCATTTATTTCTTCTATTGTTAAATCTATGTTCTCATGAATCACATCATCTATTGATGGATTAATATCTATCTCTGGTAGTTCCTCTTCCTCATCAGTAGAATCAGCATGTAGAGAATTATCCTCTTCATCGAAAAGATTAGTAGCATTATCACGTATAATGATTCTAATTTCTCTTTTAGATGTTGATGTATCGGTATCTGATGCTGAATCATCAAGAGGACTTTCTTCGATCTCTCTAACAATAAATTGTTCAAACAATGACCTACCTCTAGGTTGCACATGAATGACTTGCCACCAAGGATGAGAATCTGGGTTTTTATAAAAAAATGCTTGTTCAATATGTGTAGGAAGAATATATGGTTCTTTAGTAGATCACCTTACCTTGGAAGAATCAATTGCCCAAAACCTAGATAATTCCTTTCTTAATGTGGAATTACTACCTTTATACTCGGCTCGAAACCAGTCAACCTTCAAAATGACCTATCAAAATATATAACAACAAAAACCCATTATTAGGTGCTTAAAAAAATAACTAACTCTATCATAAAAAATATAAACTTTTTTCTACCTGTTTGAATGTATGAAATGAAATTTCGTAGATACCAACAATAGTTCCTACGTAACCAAGTTCACTATCTATAAGGTTCGTGTCTTTTGAGCTAGCACGTTATAGTTGCTTGAAAGAAGCAACAATACTAGAATCCTCTGTTTTACGTAAAGAATCAATGGCTTTGATTCTAATATGCTGTCCAAAAGCCCACATATTAGTGAACATTCAAGCTTGCAAAATAAATTCAATTAGTAAACAGAAACTAATATACATATATGAAAAAAATAAGATATTATTTTAATAAAATTACCTTTTGTTCACAACCTATTATTAACTCTCTTTGCTCATCTGAGATTTCTTCATTATTTGCGTTGGCGCATTGCAAACAACTATATAGCCAATCCGTGAAAGAAGATATATCTATAATCTCATTATTATCGAGATTACATCTATATCTTTTGTCTTTTTCACTACTCGAGGGCAATGCATAATCTTTGAATTTCTTCACTCGAGTCTTACAATACGTTTGTATTCGTACGGTATGTAGTTAAGTGAAACTTACCCTTTAGTTCATGCAGACACATATACTCATGAAGTCTCATGTCTCGCTCCTTAGATTTCCATCCCATAGCATCTGAAACCGAGTGCATCAAAGAGACCTAAACTCCTACCCTCATTCAATATACACATATAAGAAGGAGAAAAACAGAGGATCTGTGCACAAAACAATTCCCTCGCCTGCGATAACTTATACACAGTGCAGCGTGGAGATTCATTTCTCTATGAATGACGAAATGGGTAAAGATTTCCATTCGATGGTGTTTCCATCATGTAGGAGCAACAGGCCTGGACTCAATATCATCTAGAGTACTATCTACACCAGCCTAGTGCAGATGAAGGCACAAAATATCAAACATTAAAAAAAAATTATTTTAACTCAATCGGGAACCCATGTATTTCCCGAAAAGGGCATCAGGTGATAAAACATCTTCCGAAACAAAGTAAGATGACATAAAAAACATTGTAGGCCATACCAATAATGACTCTTTTAAGCACCCTTTTTCTTCTCGCTGCAGAAGTACATCGAGTGGCTACACTTTGGTATCTAGTTATCACTCCACCCTCCCATCGACTGCAAATGCGGGACCTCCCTGTAATCGGATGCTCAGAATGCAGGACAACTGTATGCAAGCAGAATGACCACCCCAACAAATTGCCTCTACCCCCCTTTCCGATGGATGATCACCAGCAGGTTCCCTCTGACTCCTTCTCATGGCTATCGAAAAACCTTCAGTAGCCCTCTTTTGATTAACGTGGATCTTCAAGAACCTCCAGCAATGTGCGCAATCCGGCCTTCCAAACTATTCCTCTTTGCTCGAACCGGAGAGCAAGCTCAGCCCTTCTTCCCTTGCGAACTGCAGTCTACTTCCCCCCTTTGAACAGCAAAAAACTTCCAAGAGGACCTCCCTGCTGAACTTCCTCTCGGCCCCTTTGAGTGCTCTTCATGCGGTGCGAGAGACCTCTCGTTAGCCTCCTTCTATGATGGATGCCCCTAGTGACAGCTGCCACTGACTGTGTTGGCAACCAATGCCCCAGCACGTTGCTACCTCCACTCAAGACGACGGAAGGGAGCCAAGAGAGAGGCCCCAACGTTGTAGCCCCTCAAAAAAATTATGCGGAAGGAAGCCCCCCCTGCCCATCATTAATGAACGGTGCCCCCTCCTCCTTTATTTCCTCACGAGCGACCTGCAAAAAAAAAGAAAACCGTAGCGCAGGCGAACTTCATTGCCTTCAAAACGGGGAGGGAGTTACTCCTTAATTAACTTTCAGGAGGGAGTGAAGGAACAACGAGTCGACCTGACATGGGCTCGGTAAGAAAATGAAGTTTCATGGTGGACAATTACCAAGGCTAAGCTGTATGTATTGTGGAATCGATCATCAATCGGCGAATTTAGATGTAAAATTCAGAAAGACCTCATGAATCTGCCTCTCGCAAGGATGTACACAAGAGATCATTCACAACGGGGCATGCAAAAAATCTATGAAATAAGAATGGCAAACACATAAGCAAAGCACATCTCAAACTCCGCAACTCCACTACGGTCATTCCCTGACAAAATTTTTTAGCAAAGCAATATACTCAATGTCAACAAAAATCCAAGCTAACAATCTATCTATCTATCTATCTATCTATCTATCTATCTATCTATCTATCTATCTATCTATCTATCTATCTATCTATCTATCTATCTATCTATCTATCTATCTATCTATCTATCTATCTATCTATCTATCTATCTATCTATCTATCTATCTATCTATCTATCTATCTATCTATCTATCTATCTGTCCGTCTGTCTGTCTGTCCATCTGTCTGTCTGTCTGTCTGTCTGTCTGTCTGTATGTCTGTCTGTCTGTCTGTCTGTCTGTCTGTCTGTCTGTGTGTATGTCTATCTATCGATCTATCTATCTATCTATCTATCTATCTATCTATCTATCTATCTATCTATCTATCTATCTATCTATCTATCTATCTATCTATCTATCTATCTATCTATCTATCTATCTATCTATCTATCTATCTATCTATCTATCTATCTATCTATCTATCTATCTATCTATCTATCTATCTATCTATCTATCTATCTATCTATCTATCTATCTATCTATCTATCTATCTATCTCTCTATCTATCTATCTATCTATCTATCTATCTATCTATCTATCTATCTATCTATCTATCTATCTATCTATCTATCTATCTATCTATCTATCTATCTATCTGTCTGTCTGTCTGTCTGTCTGTCTGTTTTGTTTGTCTATCTGTCTGTCTCTCTATCTGTCTGTCTCTCTATCTGTCTGTCTATTTTTGTCTGTCTATCTGTCTGTCTGTTTGTCTCTATCTATCTATCTATCTATCTATCTATCTATCTATCTATCTATCTATCTATCTATCTATCTATCTATCTATCTATCTATCTATCTATCTATCTATCTATCTATCTATCTATCTATCTATCTATCTATCTATCTGTAAGACAATAGTTACGCAATATAACACAGGAGCAATAGCAGAGAAGATAACAGATATAGGAGAATCTCAACAATTTTCTACTAGCAGCAAGTACAAAGATGATGGTGTTGTCCACCCGTGCGCTCTCAAGGTAGAGCTTAAATGGTGATCTAGACAACTCTAGATAGGGAGATACAAGGTAGAGGTATGCTGGCTCAACTCAATGTCTTAGGTAGTGCAGAAGTCATGTATATATAGGATCATGGGTGGCCTGCCATGGACGGCTATACATGGGCGGTAGGGCGTGGGCGGCCACCGCCCGCGTAATTGCCATACACGGCTTAGACTGGTTGAACCGACCTAACAAATATAAATGATTTCTGACTCCGACAGGGAATATTCCATGGAATATTCCCCGGACCCCACAATTGGGGACCCTGGTAACTCCCTTTCCTCATAATATCTTACATGGTCCAATATGACCTTCATCCAACATTCAAGTTGGGATTCCCATCAATTGGGTAATGCACGCTTGGCTTCTCCTCATAAAGGGGGCCTTACAAAATGTGCATATAATCATGAGGGGTAGACATTGATCATACTCTAACACCCCCCCTCAATGTTTACCGATGATAAATCAAGTAGGTCTCGGTCCTATGCCCATCTGTTGAAGATGCTTGTTGAGCTGCTCTCTTCCAAGTGCTTTAGTGAATATGTCAGCACAATTTGCCTCTGTTGGGCAATATTCTAGCTCCACAATTTCATCTTCAATTAGCTCACGAATGTAATGGTACTGTACTTCTATGTGCTTGGTGCGAGCATGAAATACTGGGTTCTTTGCAATAGCCATACAACTTTGATTATCACACTTGAGTACAATTGGCATATTTGATGGAAAGCCTATATCTGCAAGAATTCTCCTTAACCAGACTGCCTCACAAGAAGCAAAACAAGCTGCTTTGTACTCTGCTTCAGTGGAGGAGAGTGCGAGAGTTGGTTGCTTCCTACTTACCCAAGAAAATATTCCTGAACCAAGTGAGAAACAATATCCAGAAACTGATTTTCTAGAATCACAATCTCCAGCCCAATCTGAATCACAATATCCTTGGAGTGTATCACCTGTGGTATACAAAATACCAAAATCCAAGGTTCCTGCAATGTACCTTAGAATTCGCATTCCAGCATTCCAGTGACTCTCCTTAGGTTTGTTGGAAAACCTGCTTAATACTCCAACAGCATAGCAAATGTCTGGTCTAGTGTTGCACAGAAAAATAAGACTTCCAACGAGCTTCCTATACTTCTTAGCATTTGCATCAGGCATGTTATCATCCATAGATAGCTTATGATTTACCTCCATAGGTGTGCTAGTTGGTTTGCAGTCCATCATTCCAAATGCCTTGAGAATTTCTTTGGAATATTTTTGTTGTGAGATGAAAATGCCATCCTTCCTTTGCCATACTTCAATTCCCAGACAAAAATGGAGTAGACCTAAGTGTGTCATTTCAAACTCAGTTCCCAAGCTGATCCGAGTTTGATTGATGAGTTCCTGATGATCTCCTGTAATGATCAAATCATCTACATATACAATGACAACAACTAGCTTGCTATCCCTTTTCGTTACATACAAGTTAGCATCAGAAGTACTTCTTTCAAAACCCATATTTTTGAAAAAATGATCAATTCGTTGGTACCAAGCCCGTGGAGCTTGCTTAAGTCCATACAAAGCTTTCTTCAACCTGCAAACTTTATTTTCTGAATTGGGCACCTCAAAACCTGGTGGTTGAGATACATATACATCCTCCTTGAGGTGACCATTCAAAAATGCAGATTTGACATCCATCTGGAAAATAGGCCAAGACTTTTGTGCAGCTACTGCAAGTACCGTCCGAATAGTTGTCATGCGTGCTGTTGGTGCAAAAGTTTCTTGAACATCAAATCCTTCAATCTGTGAAAAACCCTGTGCAACTAATCGTGCCTTATACTTTTCTAATGTTCCATCAGCTTTATACTTAGCTTTCCAAATCCATTTAGTACCTATTACCTTCTTCTTTGGCGGCAAGTCGACTAGATCCCATGTATCATTTTTGAGTATACTATCATACTCAGACTGCATTGCCGCTCTCCAATCTGGATCATCAATGGCTTCTTCAATGGTGGTAGGTTCCTTTATCGAACCCATGATATCTGCCATTAGAGCCATGTTAACAATGTGTTCTGAGGCTCTTCTTTGCTCCTCTATTCTCTTTGATCTTCGTAATCCATCCGATGATGATTCTGGTGCATCTACATGTGGATTGTGATCATCAAAGAGCTGTTGTGCCCACTTCGGTAGTGGCTTACGCTGTGCAGCTACAATTGGTTGGCTTTTTATTGAGGAAATTTCTCCATCAGATGTTTCCTCCTCCTCAACTTTAACCTGTCTTTTGATAGGCACAAGGTGAGATATTTCTCCGTTTGATGAGATAGTAGATTTACCTTTATCTTCTACTAAGTGTGGTCGTTCATCAAACACCACATCTCGGCTGACAAAAATCTTCCTTGCCTCAGGATCCCATAACCTGTATGCTTTAGACTCTTCACTATATCCTAGGAAGACACACTTTTTGCTTTTTGAATCCAACTTTGATCTTGTTGAATCAGGAATATGTGCATAACAGAAACAACCAAAAATTCTGAAATGCAAAACTGAAGGCTTTTTACCAGAATATGCTTCTTGAGGAGTCATCCCCTTCAGAGCTTTTGTGTAGCTTCGATTGAGGATGTAGACTGCTGTATTGACTGCTTCTGCCCAGAATGAATCAGGCATGTCTTGAGCCTTTAACATACAACGAGCCATTTCAACTACTGTCCTGTTCCTGCGCTCAACAACGCCATTTTGTTGAGGTGTATGAGCTGTGGTAAGTTGCCTTTTCACACCATGCTCCTTACAGTAATTGTTGAATTCTGTTGACAAGAATTCACCTCCTCTATCTGTTCTAAATTTCTTCAGTTTCCTTCCTGATTCACTTTCTACATACTTATGCCACGCTTTAAATTTTTCAAAAGCATCAGCCTTCTCTCGAATGAAATAAACCCACATCTTTCTACTATAATCGTCGACTAACAGCAAGAAGTAGAAAGATCCTCCTAAAGCAGGTGTAGACATTTTACCGCAGAGATCAGCATGTACCAACTCTAGAGGAGCTTGAGATCGATTGCTGGTCTCTCTTGGAAATGCCTTTCGTTGTTGCTTGCCCATCATACAAGCTTCACAAGGTTCCTGCAACTCTGAAAATGCAGGCAAATGAGCAACCATCCCTGTTCGTTGCATCTCCTTCAAAACTGCAAATCCGAGATGCCCAAATCGTTGGTGCCATAACCTGCTTACATCTTTATCTTCTGTAGCAGTTAAAGCACTTAACTCATACAAGTTATCCCGTCGTGTGCCTTTACCTACAACATTACCTGATGAATCCATGATTTCCGCACCACTCTTATTGAAGTGAACTTCGAGTCCACGATCTGTTATTGCAGAAACTGACAACAAATTTCTTTTGAGTGTAGGTACATAGAGAACATCGGATAACTTTTTCTCAACACCTGGAGAAGTGATAAAAGAGATGGTTCCAGTTCCTTCAGCTGGACACTTGGAGTCGTTTCCCACCACTACATTGATGGATTCCCGCAGAGGCACTAGGGAACTATACCAATCCTTTTTACTAGTCATATGGCGAGAAGCTCCACTATCTAAAATCCATGGCTCATCAACACGAGCTTGAGCAGATGAACATACCTCTTCAATAGCTACCCAAAGTTCCAGCTCTGTGTTGTTTGCAGACTCTTTGTTCTTCCATGATGATTTTACAGTCCCATTCCGTTCATCAGCTTGCTTCTTTCTGCAATCCTTGATGGCATGGCCTTTCTTTTCACAATAGAAGCAACTTCCTGTGAACTTTTTCTTCTTTGGCTTCTTCTTTGATCCCTCTGAAGAGCCTTTACCTTTTGCATTTGCTGAGAATGCAGCATCAGTTGTACTTTGCCGATTCTTCAGCTGCATCTCTTCTTCTAAAAGCATGGCACAAAACTCTTCAAATGTAAGAGGAGTTGGCCTTACCTGAGTGTTAAGGGCTGTTACTAATCCATCATACTTTGCTGGAAGAACACGTACAGATCTTCGAGCTAGCTCTTCTGGTGTTATAACAACACCAACTGCAGCCAATTGATCTTGAAGATGCTTTATCCGTTTGATAAAATCTTCAGCCTTTTCAGAATCAGAATGCTTTTCATTTGCCAACTGATTTTCTAAATTCTGTATCCTAGTGTGGTTCTTGGTCTCATATTGTCGAGCCAATATGCCCCAAGCCTCATGTGCTTTAGTAGTATGTTGAACTAAAGTAAGCACAGAATCACTTACACTAGTGACAATCGCACATAATGCATCAGCATTCCGCCTCTTCCAAGCTCGTACAAGATCTGGATCTGGCTGAATCATCAATCTTGAATTTGCTGGATCTTCAACTGGTATAGGCTCTGGATCCAATCCCATCGGTCCCATGACAGTGTCAAGTAATTCATAGGAGTCCAAAATTGCAGAAATTTTGAACTTCCAGAGTGTATAGTTGGTTCCATCCAGCTTCCCTTCAGTGAATGCAGGTGGACGAATTCGAATAGGTGCAGCATTAACATTAGGTGAAGCGCCAAGACTAGTGTTCGACGATGAAGCCATCATGTAATCACTCGAATAATCTACTGATATTCTAGTCTGCTAGTAGGCTAAAATAATGATACTTCTCAAGCTATTCGAACCTTACAGCTCTGATACCATGTAAGACAATAGTTACGCAATATAACACAGGAGCAATAGCAGAGAAGATAACAGATATAGGAGAATCTCAACAATTTTCTACTAGCAGCAAGTACAAAGATGATGGCGTTGTCCACCCGTGCGCTCTCAAGGTAGAGCTTAAATGGTGATCTAGACAACTCTAGATAGGGAGATACAAGGTAGAGGTATGCTGGCTCAACTCAATGTCTTAGGTAGTGCAGAAGTCATGTATATATAGGATCATGGGTGGCCTGCCATGGACGGCTATACATGGGCGGTAGGGCGTGGGCGGCCACCGCCCGCGTAATTGCCATACACGGCTTAGACTGGTTGAACCGACCTAACAAATATAAATGATTTCTGACTCCGACAGGGAATATTCCATGGAATATTCCCCGGACCCCACAATTGGGGACCCTGGTAACTCCCTTTCCTTATAATATCTTACATGGTCCAATATGACCTTCATCCAACATTCAAGTTGGGATTCCCATCAATTGGGTAATGCACGCTTGGCTTCTCCTCATAAAGGGGGCCTTACAAAATGTGCATATAATCATGAGGGGTAGACATTGATCATACTCTAACACTATCTACCTACCTACCTACCTACCTACCTACCTACCTACCTACCTACTTACCCACCTACCTACCTACCTACCTACTGTTCCTCGTACTCACTAAGGAATTCTTGCATGCATTCGCTATTATATGCTACAAAAGTAGAAACATCATTTTTTTCTTGAAATGTAAATAAGAATGGAACTCCCTTACCTGATAATACCTCATCTGTTATTTTTGAAGAAGACTCATTGGTCCATGCACGTGGAGCTTCTTCATGAACTCTTTCAAGGTACTCACTAACGTAATACATGCACTCTTCAAGCATCCAACCCTTTGCCATGGATCCTTCTGGTTTCGCTCTTTGTCACACATAACCTTTTAATATTCCCATAAATCGCTCGACCCAAAACATCCATCGAGTGTTGACAACACCTGCAATCTCTATTTCATCTACAAGATGGACTAATAAATGAACCTAAATATCAAAAAATGAAGTAGGAAGTTTTTTCTCCATCAAACATAGTAGCTCTCTGCATTCATATTTTTTTGTGGGATCGAGTTTTTGTCAATCTCTTTGGATGTAATCCTACTATACATATCATAAAAACAATTATAAAGAAGTTAATTAAAAAATAAAAGATATCCAATATTCATACATATTAAATATAAAAGTATCATAATTACCTTATAAGTGATCCAAGAAGATAGATCACATCTCGTACTCCTTTCATTGTACATCCATCGATAACCAAAGGTAAAATATGTTTCAAAAAGTTATGCCAGTCATGGGTTTTTAACCCAGATAAGCTCTTATCATCCATAGTAAACATTTTTTGAAAAGATGCTCCATATCTTGTAGGAGTCTTAATCAATTGAATTCTATTGTTGATAGTCTATATCTCTTTTGTTGTAAGTATCCAAGGTGCAGGTGCATAAGTCGTTTCTTGTCGATGTCTATCAAAAATTGGCCATAACTTTGGTTTGGATTTTTTATCTTTCAAATCATTCCTTGATGTTGTGGTATCTTTTAGTCCAAGAAGATGTTGTCATAGTGAATAACCAATATTTTTGAATATATGCATAGGATCAAGAAGATGACATACTTTTAACTCTTTCCAATACTCCAAAGAATATCATATTGATATGTTCTCTGCGAGTGCCAATTTTCCTTTACCTCTCTTCATATACTCATTATCTGAATCATCACTGAAGATTTCTGATTCTGGATCTATCAGAGGTCCATCTATCCATTTTTTATACCAATCCATAGGCGTCATAGGTTTTGGACATTGACCTGTTTCAAGCTTTCCATTAAAATGTATCGCTTCTCTTTTAGATCTTAATGGATGATCATCAGGCAAGAATCGTTGATGTCGAAGATAAATATTTTTGTTGAGATTCTTACTATAGATTGATCTCAACCAATCACCACAATATGGACAAGCTTTATAACCCTTAGTAGATATTCTTGCATCATGAAAATGATAAAAATATAATTAGATTAAATCATATTTATTTACATGCATATTGAAAAAAAAAATACATCGATACCTGAACAAACACCATATCCTAGAAAATAGTGAATAATCCAAGCCACAATACCACGAACCGTAATATGTCTTTCATTGATGCTTTTCGATACATCAATGACATTAATACCTCTCCATAACTCTTGGAGATTGTCAATGAGAGGAGCAAGATATATATTCATATCTTCAACTTGTCTTTTGCCTGGGATTAAAAGTGAAAGCATTAAATGTTCCTTTTTAATGCTAAGATATGGCGGAAGATTGTAGTTTATGACTACCACTGGCCATGTTGACCATTTACTCGATTTCATGGAGAATGGATTAACCCCATCTAATGCAACTCCTAACTTTAGATTCTATGGATTTTGTGCAAATTCAGGCCATGTAGAATCAACATGCGGAAAAGCAACACTATCATGAGGAATTTTGATTACTCCATCAGTACTTTTGTGATCATGTCCCCAAGTCAAAAGCTTTGATAATTCGGGGCTTTGAAACATATGTATAATCCGTGGAGCCAATGGAAAATGTCTCAATACCTTTTTTGGGATTTTACCTTCTTCGTCCTTATATCGAGGAGATCGACATTTGGGACATGTCAAAGAGTCTGCATATTCATCTCTATATAAAATACAATCGTTAGGACATGCATGTATACATTGATAATCTATACCAAGATTTTTGATTATCTTCTTCATTTCATCATGTGAGGTAGGAAGAATATTCTGACTTGGTAAAAACGTTTTAGATAATAACATGTAAGTTTATCAAAAAAAGATATATTAAATAAAGTAAATAAATAAATATACATATATATGCATATAATTTTATACATGTGTATGCTTACGTTTATGACACTGAAGTTCTTTGAACAAGTTGTATAAAAGTGATCCTCTCAAGCCACCATGATTTCCACTTTGTATCCTAAAGTTCAGATGCTCATCATTGACATGCAAAAGGTTTACTGCATACCCCAGGAATCCTACTGGCACTAGTCCATTATAATCAGATTGCTCTATCTTGAGTAACCTCTGTGCATGTGATTCATCCAGGTCACCATTGTATGGCCTATAAACAGTGCCAAATTCTTTGAATAGCATCGTATCCTGTCATCCAAACAATCAAATTTTTTGTGAATATTTTGAAAGATGCATTAATAGTTTTAAAAGATGTGCGGACAAAAAGTGTCCATTCAATTCAAGTTCTTGTTCTTACCTTATCTAAAGTAAGAATAAAAACGTGCATTGAATGGACACTTTTTGTTCGCCCATCCTTTAAAATTATTTTTCCATCCTTCAAAATGTGTGTATATGTGTGTGTATGTTTATATGTGTGTATGCATTCATGTATATTATGTGTATGTTTATGTATGCATGTATTTATATATATATATATATATATTTATGCATATATACATAAATAGATAGAAAATTGAAAATTATACCTTAATAGTGTCGAAACAGATACATTACTCCATCCAAAACGATTTTGAAGATTGAGAATAAGTAAGCTCGCACTTAGTCGTGTCAAACGACTTCCTTAATATACATGCTTTAGACATTCCTCTCGAAGATATTTCTCATTTTTAGAAATATCAATGCTCTCACTGTCATTTTGATACCAATCCTCAATAAAATCTACCATGCCATCATCTTCATCATTGTCACACAAATCTTGTACTTTATCTTCTTTTGAATATAGATCTTTCAACTTTGCATATTCCACAGGATTACGTTTGCATAGCCTCCTCATGGAAGCTTCTGATAAATGAGGTCTTACTGGTAATTGTGAATGCTGTGGAGAAATATCATCAATATCATACGTTGGAATCTACACATATAAATAAAATTCATTAGTATTCCATAAATGAATAAAAAGTAAACTTTAAATATAAAATTAAGTATATAACTTATTAAATATGGATAGGAAATTTTTATTCTCTCTAGCTAAAAGGTGCTCTTGGAGGTCTACGCCATCCATAATTCACTAATAGTTCATCACCGGCATGTAATGTAGTAATAGCATTGACAACTATGTATCTTGATACATCTCTACTCATGTATGGTGATTCATGACTATTTTCATGCTCCTCAAATGTGCAATTAGTCCTTGAACTATTATGTAACCCTCGACTACTATTTATTAAACCTGTTATATTTCCATGTGTGTAAGGTCTTCCATCAATATATAATCTTTCATTTTCTGCATGTAAAATCCTTCTACTAGTAAGGGATGCTATGTTCAAGCATATTCCATAAGTACTCATGCTTTGAACATAATGTGAAAGTCGATGCCAATCTTCCCATCCATATATAGGACCACAAAATGACATAAGAGTGACTTCAGAGTTCAGAGGCACATACAAATCCTCTACAATAAAGAGACCATGACCAGCATTAGTAATAGTGGATGGTGTTGATATATTTAGGTAGTGATGTGTGTGAACACTCTAGGACCGCCCGTGCACTTTTTTCCCTCTTTAGGAGGTTTTTTTCCCTCGGCTTGTATATACGCCTATTGCCCTAATGGGCTACTTATCTTTGTACATTCTCTAGTAATACATTCAGTATTGTGTGTTTGTGCTCCAAGCTTCTTCTTCTTCCTTGTGTTGTTCGTGTGCTTTTGCAAACGTCTATCTCCAACAATTGGTATCAGAGCAGGTCATCACTTCATCTAGGGCGCCGTCGACACTCGTCCGTTTGCAGTCTCAGAATCGCACAAATTTGTGTGAGCATACTCATCTGAGCTCGTTTCGGCCTCTGAACGCACTATCGCAGTGCTTGTGTAGGCTATTTCATCTTTTTGTGCCAAAGATATATACCAATTTCTATTCGCTAGTTTAAGCATCTCGAAGTCTGCTACAGGTCTAACAGAACTCGCCTAGGCAGTTCTGTTCAACTTTTTGAGATACAATCAATTTTCTGCATCAAGGTATTTTAGTCACCGGCCATGGCTGAAAGCGGTCATTGTATTCCGTATGTTGGCTGTTGAGGATAAGTTGGATGGTACCAACTACCCATTATGGGCTTATATGATGCGACATGTATTGGTTGCAAAAGGATTGTGGAACATTGTGCAGGGTGTTGAAAGACATCCTGTTACACCTCTGACTACAGGTACTGCAAATACAGGTGCTGGAGCTGATGAAGATGGTGTCAAAGATGATATTTCGCAGATTCCTGTTCGTGCTGTTATTTTTGCTGCACCTACTGCAGAGCAGATTTGCTGGGATGGCAAAGATGCCCAGGCACATGCATTGATAGCTTTGTCTATCAAACGTGCCATTATTCCTCACATTTGCTCTTGCAGAACAGCTAAGGATGCTTGGGATACACTTACCACATTGTACCAAGCTAGGAATGAGGCTCGTATTGCTTACCTCCGAAAACAGTTGGAGAGTGAGCACATGAATGAAGGTGATTCTATGGACAGTTTCCTAACGAAGATCAAAGCCTTGAAGGAACAATTGATTTCTGCTGATGAGGTTATACTAGATAGCTCACTTGTACAGACCGTTCTGAATGGTCTTCCTGATTCATATCAGAGTTTTGCTTCTACTCTTCGTTTGATGATGAAAGGTAATCCGAATGCCTTATCATTTGAGGAGTTAGTCTCTGTTCTGTTGCAGGAAGATCAGTCCAAGCAGAACAGGTCCATTATGCGAGTTACAGATCAAGCTTTCCTAGCTAGTCAGAAGGGCAAAGGAAAATGGAGCTCTTCAAGTAGTAAGCAGAAATCTGCTAATTCCGCATATTCGAAGAAGGAAGATAAAGATGAGAAGAAATCATAAAAGAAAAAATTGTTTTGTAAGTACTGTAAAGGGAATGATCATATCATAAAGAACTGTAAGGGAATGTACTAGAATGGTTGTTGCAGAGGCCTCTACACCAAAAACAGAGTCTGCAAATCTTGTGCAGGAAGAAGAATGGGTGTTTACTACTATCTGCAGTTTTGACCCATCTTCTCATGAGTAGTGCATGTCTGTAGTAGACTCAGATGTTTGGTATTTTGACAGTGGGGCGACCAAACATATTACCTTGCAGCACAGTTTCTTCTCTTCACTCGAGCCTGCCCCTACAGGGAATACTGTTACATGTGCCAACAACTCCTCTTATCCTGTTATGGGAGTTTGTAAGATCATCTTGACTACTGTTGATGGTAGTTCTTTCACTTTGTTAGATGCTTTATTTGTGCCAGGGATCAAAAAGAGCCTGTTATCAGTTTCTGCATTAGCCAAGGTTAGCTTGGTTGTGAAATTTGTTGATGACAGGTGTACAGTTCATGATCTGTCAAATGGCGATGTGATTATTGCTTCTGGCATTTTATGTCGTGGGCTGTATAAGCTCATAGACTATGAAAGATTGTAAATGATTTGTCATGTGTAGTAAATGATTCGCAGGCTATGTCAGATGCAAAGCTTTGGCATGTACGATTTGGTCATCTGAATTTTGCTAGTTTGCTACGCCTGTAGAAATCTGAAATGGTGTCCTCGTTGCTCAAACTTGAGGTACCTGGAAAACATGTTTGTGAAGGCTATATTTTGGGAAAAATGCAACGCTCATCCTTTCCAAAAGATGGTTCAGTTCTAGCTACTCAAAAATTGCAACTTGTACATAGTGATGTTTGTGGTCCTATGCAGACACCTTCTTTTGGGAATTATCTTTACTTCATGAATTTCATCGATGATTTTTCCAGGCATGCATGGGTATATCAATTGAAGGCAAAGTCCGAAGTGTTCATGTGCTTCAAACAGTTTTTGGTTTTGGCTGAAAATCTGTCAACATGTAAAATGGGCACTGTTGGAACTGTGAAGTTATGAAGGACCCATGAGGCTATGAAGGTCATGGAGTACTTGGAGACCTCCCTTGAAGCTAAGGATACTTGGAGGTTAAAAGCCTTGTGTGGAAGTCTCTCAAATTTCCCACTTTTTCCTTTTGTATACAAGTTCTTCATAGGAACTCTCTCTTATTTCCTTTTTTGAGAAAACCCATAAAAACTCAACCTTACCCTTCTTTTTTTGGAAAAGGCTTCTTTTTGAACTCTTGCTTTATTTTAGAAATAGGAGCCCTTTTGGAAACGCACGAAGAAGACTCTCTCTCTCTTGAAAGATTCTCTTCTTGATTTTCCCACCTACCTTTTATTTTTAGGATCTCTCAAATTAATGAAGCCTTTGGCCACTTGTATTCAACGGATTCCTCCTCCCCTCTTATATAAGGAGGAGCTCATTTTGTAAAAAGGAGGTCCCTTGGCCATGGCCTTTTGGCCTCCATGCTAATGGAATGAAGGATCATTTGGCTTCCACATTTCTCCTTGTGTGCTAGGCGTTGATCCATGTGTGTGGGTTTGGCATTTGGGGTTGGCTTGTGTGTGAGCATTGCCCTCCCTTGTTCCTTTTGACGTTGGCCATGGTGCCATTGTTCATGGATGTGGGTGTGTGGGCGTTGTTTGCACTTCTTGCAACTCCTCTTGGAAGAGCCTCTCACTTCCATGTGAGGCGGTTTGGGTTGGTTACTCCCCATACTTCAACAACAATTTTGGCGCCGTTGCCGGGGATGATCGACCTTCAACCGTTGGGTTTTTTCAAGCTTGCCGTGCCTACACTTGGTGGATGCACCTCATGCTTGGATTGAGTTGTGGATCCGTGTGGCCTTCGGTTGGCCTTGGGTACCTCTTTCTTTTAACTTTTTGAGTAAGATTTTAGTTCATTTTGTTTGATGCACAAAAACACCCCCTAACCCCCTTCTTTCTCTCACTCACTCATATACACACTCACTCAAACATCACCCTCCATCCCTCTTCCATTTCTTGTTTTCAGTAATGTCCTTGAAAAGGGGGATGGGTAGTACCTTCTCTGTTCCCCTCTCTCTCTTCATTTTCATAAAAAAGCACAAAAAGAAGTAAAAAGAAAAGATTGTTGAGCCTCTAAATTAGTGGGCATGGCCCCCTTCACTCGAAAATTCTGTGGCTCTTGGATACCCCATGGAAGGAATCGTGATGGCGCCACTCTCCTTAGGTAGTTGAGGAATTGAATTCACCAAGCTCCGAATTGAATTCACCATTTGTGAGCTGTACTCATTCGGAGGGGAGAGGGGCCTCTCCTTCCCTCGCAATCTCTCTCTCTAGGGCGTGCTGGCAGACTTGCATTTTTGCTTTGGCGCCCGGGAGTGGAGCTATGGAGGGGTTGAGCTCCATCGTGCCCCCTCTGGCATTCTCTGATGAGGTCGAGCTCCATTGAGCTCCCCATCTTCTTCTGCTGACGAGCTTGTACTCAAACAAGCTTCCCATCTTCGCTTCCTGTCGTAGTCGGGTTCCATCAAATCTCTGTTTGCTGCCACGATTGGGCTCGATTCACCCGCTTGGTTGGTGCACCTTCGAAGTGGCGGTCTGGCTCAGTGAGTGACCATTTTGTTGGCCCGCCTTCTACAGCATCTCGGTTCTGAGCTTCGTCCGGCCCCTTGGCATGGTGAGCTTCGCTCCATGCAAAGCTGTGCGGAAGCCCCCTGTTGGCGATGGTGTCTATGGAAACAAGCATGCCTGGCGATGACCCACCGGCGTGCTAGCTCTTTGGCTTCCCTTGCATATCTTCACTTCGATGCATGGAGTAAAGCTAACCCCCATATCCTCCTCTCCTGCGTAGCCAATCTCCTTTTTGGAAGTCAAGAAACACTGCTCCCTCTTCGCATGGAGCTTGAGGATCAGCTTGGGATGGAGCTATGGCTCCCTCGCAACTTCTGGCTGTGATATGTTACGGCTTGCAGCATAGGTAGATGGTTTATGGTTGCGCGACCTTGTCTTCGAGAGTTGCATAGATTATTGCGAGGAAGCAATGAGTGCTGCTCTATCATCTCTATGACTGCTATGGTGGGGTTGAGCCCTCTTTTGGCTTCCCTGTCCTACCCTTCGCTATCTTCTACATCAAGCCCTGAACGAGGGTGGTGAGCCCTTCTGAGTCCCCGAGTTCATTTCATTTTGCTACTCTTGGTCATGCCCAAGGGCCCCCTCTGCTCCTGCTTTACCATGCACGTGCCTATTTCTAGCTTCTCATGCTTAGTTTTTGAAGGGTTGGGCTCGTTGGGAGCTCCCCCTCGATCTTTCCTCTCTGATTGCATGTCATATGATTGTTCTTAATGTTGTGATTCTCTACTGAGATGCAAAGTGCTTCTACTTCCTGCTAACACCGACTCAGGCCGGAGGATGAGGCCGCTCTCTCTCCACATTGTGAAAGGCACTTGGCAGGTGTACAAGTCATCCTAGGTGTGGCTTTTGACTCTCACACAACAAATTCTTTTAGCTTCAGAACGCAAGCAAGTGCACACATGGTGGCAATAAGATTCAAAGACTGCTTTGAAGTGATGACTATGAAGGCTGAAGGGTCCACCTGGCATGCAGGCTACGGCAGCACGATTTTGTTCCATGCGCCTACTTCTCTAGGCACCCATGCTATTTATGGTGTTCTCGGAGCATATACACAGTTTTGTCATAATATCGAAATGGAAGATTTTGCATGTGTTGTTTTCTGTTACCTTGAGTTATTAGAAGAATAGGATCACTGATTCGAACTTGCGGTCTGATAGTTAATTTTTTTTCTCCATCCTGTAACGGCAAGGTTTATATAACAATATGTCGCAAAAGACTCAATACACAGATGTGGTGAACTGTCCCCATTGTCTCAAACAAGGTCACACATTGGTTTAACATCACTCTGGGGGTTCTTTCATGTTATGCACCAGGAAAAGAACTCTCAAGGGCAACCGCAAGGCTGCTGTAATTTTGGTCGAGTGACCATGCCATATTGGGTAAGTTAATCTTGTGAATGACTATGTTCTAATATACTGTGTTGGAGGCCTTGAACTTTTAAGGATTGTATGCATTACTCCTTTACGATGTTATTTAAATAAACTCCCTTCAATAAACAATGATCGAATATGGTTCATATTATTCGCTTTATGGCAGGCTCTCAAACTATTGTGTTTCAAGTGTTGGACAAATCTGTTTATCCATAAGCTTTGTAGATGGTTATTTCTTGAAACACTTTGTGTGTTCAGTATAGTATCTGTAGAAGTGACTGTTCTGAAGCTCTGATCGATCTATAAGTTCTCACACCAGGATAGTGCTGTTCGGGAGACATGTTTGTCTCGGTCCCAATTCCATCATGGTGCAACAGGGAAGTCATTCTATGCGTATTATGGATTTTGTCAATTGACTGTTTGGAGGTATGCAAGTCTCGATAGATGTGTAGTGACACCTCTTGAGGGCAGCTTCGAGTTTGCCATGAAAGACTGAAAGTTTGTTGACTACCCAAAGGTTTCTGACAAATAGAAGTAGGTTGTGCTTATTTTGACTTGTTTTTTTTTTATGAGTTCCCAAAAGGATGGGAGTTTGGCTGCATCAGGTGACTTCCGAGCTAGAGGTTTCTCATATCTATGATCAGTTCTCTGTTCGTAATAATGTCCTAATACGGTTGATCTATGTGGTAATGAGATTATGCACTGAATGCTTTTCTATGTTTAGATGACCTATTTTAGGGGTTGTGACCGCCCCACCTGCCCATAAGGTTATGATAAGCTAATTATGGAATTCAGGGAATCATGTATTGCGGTTTCTTAAAAATGCTACTTGGAAGACTCTCCTCTAAAAGGTAGGTTGGTCACCTATAGGTAGTGAAAATCTCTCACTAACCAGTGCATGCTGAATACTGCTTGATGGGCCTAGCTTTGCTGACTCTCTATCATCTTGAAGCATTGAAAAAGTTGGATGTATTATTTTGGTCATGGATGCATTAGGCCTACCTTTGATTTCCTCCAACATGAGATGAATATATTCATTCTAATTGCTCATCATGAATCTATCTTGAGTGTTATAGGTTGAAATAGAAGTTGATGATGGCTCAGAGTTGTTGGTTAATCTTTTGTAGAAAGGCTACTACTATGGGAAGCTCACGACTCGTTTTCTTCCTTCATATGTTCTGTTATGACTAATTGAATTCACTTATGGTTAATGGACAAGATGAGAAGTGTTTCATATGGTTGACGTCTAAGATTGTTCGGTTTCATGTTTGAGTTCAGGGCCTGATTTCAGTTGGAGCAGATAATGGACTTCTCTAGGGGAAAGACTCACGTGCTTACTTATTGCATGGTCATCCTATTTTCACCTTCATATATTATAAGACGATTGATTTATTTGATTGGAAATTGACCTTTGCATACTCATTTGAGTCACTAGAAGGGAAAACTTTTATCTCATATGTCACACATGCACCTATATGATAACACATCAGGATCAATGGTGGCATAGTTAAATTATTGGAGATATGGTTGTTGCTATGTATGTTTAGAAGGAAGGCAGATGATAACATCATATGGGAACTGTTCACTTTTTTATTTTTGTCATCACAACTAGTATGGACAGATTATCTGTTTGAAATAGTACAATCGCTTTTTGTATGCAGTCATATCGTATGTTTGCCAAGGTTTTCAGAGCATACAATGGCCCACTTCCCTCACATCTGAGGAGTTGGGGTGACTCTAATGATTTGTTCTCTCTGTTTGATTACCCAATCATCTATTGACTCGCGATCTGTCTCACATTTCTACTCTAAAGATCACATTATAATAGGTTGCAGATAAGCGACTTCACAACGAACAACATTTTGGATAGGTGGTAATGTGGTATACTCCTCGGAGCACCTGAAAACCGGACTACTTGGAAGATTCTATGACCATAAACTCTACCTCCATAACTTGAGGATTCCACATCCTATGTGCTATATACTTGTGTAACTGTTGCTGCTTATGAAAATTTGCAATATTACTGTTGGTACCTTAAGTAGATATTTCTGGAATAGCTGGATGCATGATTGACCTCTTTTTCACACTTGCTTTGATCTAGTTGGAGTGGTCATCTCAGCGTACTTCATGACAATGAGTTAAACATATGAAACATTGGATACATAATGCTTGTGCTTCAAAATGTTCTTTTATGATGTAAGCACGATTCTCTAAAAGACGGTTGAAGGAGAACAGGCACATAGGGGTTGACATTTTTTCAGACCTGTTCTGCACTTAATTAGTGTGAAAAACATAAGGGTTTGAGCAATTGTTTTTTTTTCTAGAGGAGTAACTCCCTAGTTCCACATTGCTCAAAGGAATATTTAGCAATACAGGCAAACACACTTAGATGTTTTGCAACTATGCTTTGCAGGAATAGTGCTGGATAAGATGATTTAATTTCCTGAATGCTCCTAAAATGATAGGACTCAATGTTGCACTATTGACTGTTCATTCTATGAGCACATAAAACTCATGTCAAATTGCAAGATGAAATGAGGGTAGGAATGTACGTTAATCATGATATCCTATTTCACATGCTATGAAACGTGATATGTCACACTCACTTGGAGATAACTGATGTTGGATTGCAGAAATAAGAAGGTTATCAGGAGCTCTTCTCATTAGAAGAGCAAGTTTTAAGTGAGAGATGTCTCTCAAGTGGAAACTAAAAAATGAAATTTTGTGGTTGGTTCTTTTCAATATCAGACTACTTGTTATGAATGTTAAATTTCAGGTATTGGAGCTTTGAAGAGAAGAAACATTGGATGGAGGCTGGGCTGACTGCCCCCCAAGGGGATTGTGTCGCTCAACAATATGGGTTGCAGACTTGAATATTGACGACCTGCTAATTCAAAGATTTGCAGCTTTGCACAATTCAGATTTGAACAGCTGCAAAGCAGCAATGTGGAAGACTCAAAACTTGGACTAGTCCAGCAACGTATGCTTCTCATTTCTTAGCTTTGTCGAGGACGACAAAGACTAGGTGGGGGAGGGTGTTGGAACTGTGAAGTTATGAAGGACCCATGAGGCTATGAAGGTCATGGAGTACTTGGAGACCTCCCTTGAAGCTAAGGATACTTGGAGGTTAAAAGCCTTGTGTGGAAGTCTCTCAAATTTCCCACTTTTTCCTTTTGTATACAAGTTCTTCATAGGAACTCTCTCTTATTTCCTTTTTTGAGAAAACCCATAAAAACTCAACCTTACCCTTCTTTTTTTGGAAAAGGCTTCTTTTTGAACTCTTGCTTTATTTTAGAAATAGGAGCCCTTTTGGAAACGCACGAAGAAGACTCTCTCTCTCTTGAAAGATTCTCTTCTTGATTTTCCCACCTACCTTTTATTTTTAGGATCTCTCAAATTAATGAAGCCTTTGGCCACTTGTATTCAACGGATTCCTCCTCCCCTCTTATATAAGGAGGAGCTCATTTTGTAAAAAGGAGGTCCCTTGGCCATGGCCTTTTGGCCTCCATGCTAATGGAATGAAGGATCATTTGGCTTCCACATTTCTCCTTGTGCGCTAGGCGTTGATCCATGTGTGTGGGTTTGGCATTTGGGGTTGGCTTGTGTGTGAGCATTGCCCTCCCTTGTTCCTTTTGACGTTGGCCATGGTGCCATTGTTCATGGATGTGGGTGTGTGGGCGTTGTTTGCACTTCTTGCAACTCCTCTTGGAAGAGCCTCTCACTTCCATGTGAGGCGGTTTGGGTTGGTTACTCCCCATACTTCAACAACAGGCACCCTCCGTTCTGATCGAGGGGGGGAATATATGTCTTCCGATTTTAATGCATTTCTAGCTGAACGTGGGATAAAACACTAGTGTACAGTGCCGTATACACCTCAACAGAATGGAGTTGCTGAACGAAAGAACAGGTCTCTCATGGAGATGGCGAGGTGTATGGTCAAGAGTCAGGCTTTACCTCATAGTTTCTGGCTTGAGGTTGTCATGTGTGCAGCATATGTACTGAACAGGTGTCCCACTAAAGCGCTGCAGTCTATCACTCCATATGAGGCTTGGCATGATTGCAAGCCATCTGTTGCTCATCTGCGTGTTTTTGGTTGTTTGGCATACGCAATAGTGCCTGAACAACATCGTAGAAAATTGGATGATAAAGCAGTAAAATGTATTTTTATTGGGTACAGTTCTGAAAGTAAAGGCTATCGTCTGTATCATCCACAGACTAAATGCATTCTAATTAGCCATGATGTTGTTTTTGTGGAAGATGTTATTCAGCTATTGCTTTCATGTATTAAGGAGACATCTGTTAGCTCCAAAGACATGTATGATACTTTGATGCCTCTTTTTCCAGGTGGACAGTCTAGTGCAGGTCCTAATGAGGCAACTTCTCAACCTTTGTAGGTTTCATGTGATGATGCAGATTATTCCATTTCTGATGCAGATTTACATGATGCACTAGTTGATGAGAAAGTTGATATTGAGCAGGCAAAAACTACGCCAAAATGGCTAGTGCAGACTTTGTGTGACAACAAATTAGATGCACCTCTGTCATATCATACTTGTTCAGGCTCTCATAGTGCCTCTTTTGCATTAGATTGCTATGCTATGGCTGCATCTAGTCTTTGTGATGAGAATGAGCCTGTTTCATTTGATGAAGCACAAAATTCAAAAAATTGGATGGCTACTATGCAATCTGAATATGATGCAATAATGAAGAATGGTACTTGGTCTTTATGTCTCCTGGCAAGAAGGCCATTGGCACTAAGTGGGTATACAAGCTGAAGCGTAAACCTGATGGTACAGTTGACAAGTATAAGGCTAGGCTTGTTGCAAAGGGTTATGCGTAGGAAAGAGGCATTGATTTTGATGAGAGCTTTGCACCTACATGACGTATGACTACTGTTCGGAGCATTTGTGCACTTGTAGCCCATCATGGTTGGAATGTACATCAGTTGGATATTAAAACTGCATTTCTGAATGGTGACTTGCATGAAGAAGTGTATGTTTTTCAGCCTCGCGGCTTTGTGTAGAAAGGGCATGAAAACCAGGTGTGCAGGTTAAAGAAGGCATTATATGGTTTAAAGCAAGCACCATGTGCTTGGTATGAGAAGATACATGCCTATCTGATTGCACATGGTTTTGAGAACAGTCCAACTGAAAGCACCTTATATGTTAAGTGTGCTAATGATGTGCTTTTGATCATTGTTGTCTATGTTGACGACATGCTGCTCACTAGTCCTATTGAGAAGCATATTGCTGATTTTAAGGCTGATTTGCATGCCTCATTTGAGATGTCTGATTTGGGGCATTTGCATCACTATTTGGGCATTCAGTTTATGCAAGTTGATGGTGGAATGGCTTTGTGTCAAATGAAATATATTGATACATTATTGCAGCATTTTGGCCTTGAAGATTGTAAGCCTATTGCCACTCCTATGGAGATAGGTTTACGATTGAGTCTTCATGATGCTGGAGATGCATTTGATGTTTTTCTCTATCAGCAGGCTGTTGGATGCTTGATTTACTTATGCATTACTCGACCAGATATTCAGTTTTTTGTCTCACAGATGAGCAGATTTATGCATTGCCCAAGAGTCAAGCATTGGCAGGCGGTTAAGCGCATCTTTCGCTACTTGAGTGGTACTCGGCTACTTGGGTTGTTTTATCCCAAGGGGGATCACTACTGCCAGATTTGCATGCTTTTTCTGATTCTGATTGGGCTGGTTGCTATGACACTCGTGTGTCCACTAGTGGCTTTTGCTTCATGCTTGGTAGCTCATGTATATCTTTGTTGAGCAAGAAGCAGCCTACTATGGCCACTTCCAGTTGTGAGGTTGAGTATAGGGTAGCTTTCACAGCTATTGTTGAGTGTGTGTGGCTCAAACGCCTTATGGCTGATTTGGGTGTGGGTCAAAATTCTGCCACCACTATCTTCACTGACAGTCAGAGCGCATTGGCAGTTGCGAGGAACCCTGTGCTCCATGCTCGCACTAAGCACATTGAGGTGCATTATCACTATGTCAGGGAGAGGTTCTCTACTGGGGAGATCAGCTTGGCATATGTGCCCATGCAGGAGAACATTGCAGAGCTTTTCACGAAGGCTCTGCCCAGGGAGAAGTTTGAAGCTTTCCGCAAAGCTTTGGGCTTACTTCCTTTAGTGGAGTGACTTCCACATAGCTTGGCACTTCCTTATACATGAGTGCCAGCTACTTGTTCACTGCATCACTCCCAGGGGGGATTTGTTGATATATTTCGGTAGTGATGTGTGTGAACACTCTAGGACCGCCGGGGCACTTTTTTCCCTCTTTAGGAGGTTTTTTTCCCCCGGTTTGTATATACGCTTATTGCCCTAATGGGTTACTTATCTTTGTACATTCTCTAGTAATACATTCAGTATTGTGTGTTTGTGCTCCAAGCTTCTTCTTCTTCCTTGTGCTGTTTGCGTGCTTATGCAGACGTCTATCTCCAACAGATGGAGCAATCATATAGCGATTACCCCAAAAGTTGAAAACCTCTCCATCTAAAGGAAGTAGTCCTCTATTCCATCCTCCATATCTTCTTCTATCATATGTTTGTACTAAAGAACGATCACGAGCTGGCAATGGATAATCTCCAGCCGTTTCAGTCTCTAAACTAGGAGGTAGAGGATTTCTAGAAACCTATGCTTGTAATTGATGAACAACAAGTCCATGATGTGTATGAGGTATATTAACATTATGAGAAAAATTATCATCATCATCATCATCATCAAGCAAGTATTCCTATATATCAACAATAATTTGATTTTGTATATGATTTTTAAATAGAATAATGACATTAATATATGGAAAATACATACCCAAGCATTATCACGTTGACCAGGTGATGGTGCATGCTCAAAAGTACCATACTCTACCTCATGTTCAATACATTCCAATCGTGGTCTTCGATACGTGCCATAACAAGAGTTACACAAACATATAATATGCTCTTGATAGTAAAATTCATCATAATTCCTATCGGAGGACACATGTGAAGTCATTGCATGGGTAGGAGGTGGTGGAGTACCCTCTGATTGATCAAAATCTGCACATAATAAGAAACAAAAAAATATAAGTTATGTATCCATCAAATATATTTGAAATTAAATGTTTGATATACTTACAGTATATAATCGTTGCACGATGAGGAGATGGTGGTGGAGTTCCATTTGATTGATCAAAATCTACAAATAATGGTATTTGATATTAATAATCTGATTATCTACATACACAAAAAATTCACATATACATATTTACACATACACACATATTCACACATATACACATACACACATATTCACATATACACAAATACACATTATTGTGGGATAAATGCATGTATTTTATATGAGTGAGTGTATATGCATGCATGTGTGTGTATGTATATATGTGGATATGTATATGTGTGTTTATGTTACATGTATGTATATGTGTATATGTATACATATATGTATGTGTATATGTTTGCATGTATATGTGTATGTGGGTATGTGTATGTGTATGTGTGTGTATATATGTGTATGTATTCTGATTTTTTTTTCTGTTTGAGATTACATTAACAGGAGATATTGTATGGTGGAAAAAAATAAGAGGCGACCTAACATACCACCTGAGACATGGCAGTTTTTTCATAGACAGCTACGTCTTCAGGAGTCATTTCCTCAGCAAAAGGTACACAAATTAATAGTTTATATTTATAATTTTTATATATTTTTAGTATTTTTTTACATTTAATTTATGTATTTTTTTCTTAAATAAACAGGCTACTGCAAAGAAGAGAGTGGAGTCGAGCCACACATCGCCCCTAGGCCAAATGGACCATAATGGTTTTGTAGCTACATTTGTAAGTATATGTGTTATTGTGAGTATATTTTTTATTTTAGTTAAAATGCAAGCAACTAATCTTTTTTATTTGTTTCAATGCAGCGGAAGGATTATGGCCAATATCCTACGAAACATGAGATCGAGTATGCTACACATTTTGGATATCGACGTTTGAGCGAGTATATGCGAGATCATCCTGATGCCTTTGTGAATATTATTAAATTTTATATAATTATTTTATTTTTATGAATGGTTTAATTGTTTTATTTACTTATGTTTGTTATATGTAATACAGGAGTATTATGGAGAGATAGATATGGATGAGGTGGAGAGATAGACACAGGAGGGACGATCTCGATTGTCACAGGGTGATCATGACGATGAGGATGAGGAAGATCAGGATGATCATGATACTGCTGATGATGATCATCATCATGATGATGATGATTAGGATTTTAGTTGATTATAACATTGGATTATATGTATTTACATTGATATATATATATATATATATATATATATATATATATATATATATATATATATATATATATATATATATATATATATATATATATAATCTATATATTTTTCATTTCTGTTATGTTTTGAATTGTGTGTATGGTATTAAGTAATGAAGAGTTTTGTTCTATTGATTGGTTTAATTTTTTTTTATATTAAACATGTGTTTTAATACTTTAATTATATAATTCATTCATATGTGTGTACCTAAGTGTATATGTATGTGTGTGTATATGTATGTATGTGAATGTGTATGTGTGTGTATATGTATGTGCATGTGCATGTCTAAGTGTATATGTGTGTATGAGTATGTGCATGTGCATGTGTATGTGTGTGTATATGTATGTGCATGTATATGTGTAACTCTATGTGTATATGTGTGTATGTGCATGTATATGTGTATACGTAGGTATGTGCATGTGTGTGTGTGCATGTGTATATGTGTTTTAATACTTTAATTATATAATTCATTCATATGTGTGTACCTAAGTGTATATGTATGTGTGTGTATATGTATGTATGTGCATGTGTATGTGTGTGTATATGTATGTATGTGCATGTGCATGTGTAAGTGTATATGTGTGTATGAGTATGTGCATGTGCATGTGTATGTGTGTGTATATGTATGTGCATGTATATGTGTAACTCTATGTGTATATGTGTGTATGTGCATGTATATGTGTATATGTAGGTATGTGCATGTGTGTTTGCATGTGTACATGTGTGTGTACGTATGTGCATATATATGTGTATATATGTGTATAATGTATGTATATGCATGTGTATAATGTATGTATATGCATGTGTATATGTATTCCACATGCATGTGTATGTGGATGCATTTCCATTTGCATCCATGTGCGTGCATGCTAATGTGCATGCATGTGGATGTGCATATACATGTATTTGTGTATATGTTAATGCGTTTATGTGTATATATATATATGCAATAATGCATGCATGTAAGTCTTTTTATGTGGTTGTAGAAATGTTTGTGCATATGCATGTGTATATCTGTGTATGTCTAAGTGTATGTGCACATGTATCTGTGTGTATACATGTGTGTGTATGTGCATGTGTATATGTGTGAAAGTGCATCTTTATCATGTATAAGTGTATAAGTGCATATCAATAAGTGTGAGTATGCTATCTAATGAAAATAACACAATTCAAATGATATAAAAAGAATAGAAATTGTACTTACAATAGTTATCCATACTTTTTGCTTGGTTAGCTTCTTGAATAACCTGCAATAAAGAGAGAAAGAAGAGAGAGAGAGAGAGAGAGAGAGAGAATTCAAAGAGAGAAAGATGTAGAAAGAGAGAAACAGATACAGAGGGAGACAAGAAGAGAGAGCTTAGGCAAAACAACAATTCTGCATATACTTGCTTCAGCTCGTAAGCGCAGCGCAATTGCGAACGTTGGAGAGCTCTTCGATCAGATGCGTGAAAATGCCGATCGAAGAGCTTCCAACGTTTTATTTTTTTTCCGTCAACAAACAATTGTGTAAGCGACATGTTTTAGCGTCGCTTATGCGATGCCAAAAAGCGTCACTTATGCGACGTAAGAAAGTGTCGCTTATGCGATGCTATTTAAAACCATCATGTTAGCGACGCTCTATGCGAGTGTCGCATACCCCGTCGCGCCACAAGTCGCAAAAAACATCGTTTGGCTCGTCCTTTAATCGACGGTGCACGCGCGACGCTCATTACGATGCATTTTGCAATTTTATAGCGACGAAATTATGTCGCCTTAACCGTCACTATACGCCCCTATTCCTTGTAGTCTTTTATGTTGTTCTTTTCAGCAATAGTGAAATACTATAAAAGAACAGCTTTAGCTCATTCTTCATCATCACTCAAGAAGCTCTAGCAAGAGTTCTACATTCTTGGAGGTGATCAAGGAGTACCTTCTCAAGTTTACTCAATCAACTCAAGGAGGAGAGCTTGGAGGAGATCAAGGAGGAAAAGTTTCTACACCCTTGGAGGAGGTGTGCTCTACATCTAGACATCTTGGAGGAGTTCATTTTAGCTAACCATCAACAATCTTGTTGATATGTTGTGAGTAGCAAGGCTATTTTTGTTCTCACTTGCTAGGTCACTAGTTTCTGATTTAGATCGTCAGAATTCAAGTTTGTTGTAAAACAATTCTAAATTGTTCATATTCTCACATACACACACACACTCCACATACCTCTTAGGCACACAATCTCCTATATCTAGTTCCTATTCTTGTCTAGATTCAGATATTGTTAGTTTGTATCATATTCACACATTGTAATTTGACATTGGAATATAGATAGTGTAGGTGAGCATTCTAGCTTATCATTGCACTTGGAAAATCCATTCTATTCTCTCTCTATCTCTCAATCACCTTCGTTTTTAGTCTTAAGGTGTGTATGTTAAGGCTCATGTGTTGGAAGATCCTGTAAATCTGTGATTATTGTTATTGAGGCCCACCCACTTCCAACAGCTCTTTTATTGCATGATCTAAAAATAAAAAGGCACCTATGTGGTGTTGAAGAAAATGAGCCATGAAAGAAGCCTAAAAGTCACATTCCCCAAAGAAAAAAACACCATTTTGAAAAATCATGATTGTTTGTTGGAAATCACATTTTTCAAGAACAAAAAAACACAATTGTGAAATATCATTTGTCAAAAACAAAACCATGATTTTGATGAATTCTTCGTATTTACTTCATGCCACACATTGCATCATAAATCGTACCCCATATTTATCATCCATCCTCATTGCATACACACTTCTCATCACACTTTCACATTAAATTACATTTCTCTTGCACCGCATCACAATCTCATTCCCATCTCTCATGACATGTCTTTTTCCCTTCCTTTCTCCCTTTCTTGCCTCTATCTTTATAGTCTAATAGCATACCATTTTATTGAAGAAATTGATCCAAGGTACAAGAGCATCCTTCTCTCTCATTGTTGTACATGGGTAAATCCATCGATGTTTCATTGTGTCCCAATACTCTCACCCCATTGAAACCTTGTTGATACCTCATCCTTTCTCACTAGCTCCATTCCACCATAAGTTGCTCCCATATCATCACAACTGAGGTCCTCCATCGATTGCCATCCCCTTGTGCTCACCCATGTTAATCTAGTTGGTAAATGGACTTTCTCATCATCCAATTCATACCTCATGAATATTTGAGAAGGTGATACCTCATTGGAGAAATCAAAAACCCCTTTGCTATCATTGCCAAAGTAATATCTAAAACTAAGATTACAATGTCTCTTATTCACTTCAATTCCCAAAATGCTATCCTCAAAATGAGCTCTCTAGCTCTTTTTATAGTTTTTCACTAGCTTTGGCCCTGTCCAAGCCTAGTATTTGGCCTAGTTAAAAAATAGGTTCCTATGCCTATTTGGAGGCTCTAACAAGCTTAGAAAAATACATAGGTACTTCTAGTTCTCCTCAAGCTTGGAGACTACTCAACTTCAAGAAAATGGAGTTTAGATTATTGAAAATGGAATTTACAATGATGTGTAGTGATCAGAATTTCTATTTTACTAGAATTAGGACTTGGAAATTTAATACATCTAGTTGCCAAATCTTCTTTGACTACCTTGTTTGCTCATTCCTGCTTGGCATTTGCTCTATCCTCACTCCCTTTGACTACCTACCACATGCTACCTTGTCTCGTCATGCGCCTTGACCTCCTTGGCTACTACCAACATGTGTTCACACACATCACTACCAAAATATATCAAAAAATCCCCCCTATGAGTGATGCAATGAACAAGGAGTTGGCACTCATGTATAAGGAAGTGCCAAGGTATGTGGAAAGAGATTGATCCACAAAAGGAAGTAAGCCCAAAGCTTTGCAAGAAGCCTCAAACTTCTCCCTAGGTAGGGCCATTGTGAAAAGTTCTACAATGTTATCTTAAGTGGCCACATATGCCAAACTTATCTCTCCAATAGAGAAACTCTCCCTAACATAATGATATTGTACCTGATTGTGGTTTGTGTGAGCATGGAACATAGGGTTCCTCACAAGTGCCAATGCCCACTGACTGTCAATGAAGATGGTGGTAGTAGAAGATTGACCAACACCCAAATAGCCAAAAGGCATCTAAGCCACACACACTTAACAGTCACTATGAAAATTTCCCTATACTAACCCTCACAATTAGAAGTAGCCACAGTAGGCTGCTTCTTTCTCAACCAAGATATGCATGAGCTACAAGCATGAAGCAAAAACCACTAGTGGACACATGAGTGTCATAGCAATCAACCCAGTCTGAGTCAAAAAAAGCATGTAAATTTAGTGGTAATGATCCCCCTTGGGATAAAACAATCCAAGTAGTCGAGTACCACTCAAGTAGTGAAAGATGCACTTAACCATCTTCCAATGCTTGACACTTGGGAAACGCATAAACATGCTCATCTTTGAGAAAACAAACTAAATATTAAGCCAAATTATGCATAAGTAAAACAAGCATCCAACAGCCTATTGATAGAGACATCAAATGCATCTCCAGCATCATGAAGACTCAACCATTTACTAGTTTCCATAGAAGTGGCAATAGGTTTGCAATCTTCAAGGCCAAAATATCTCAATAATGTGTCACTATATTTTGTTTGACACAAAGAGATTCCCCCATCAGCTTGCATGAACTAAATTCCCAAATAATAATGCAATCTCCCCAAATCTGACATCTCAAAGGAGGCATGCAAATCAGCCTTAAATTCAGCAACATGCTTCTCATTAGGACTAGTGAACAGCATGTCATCAACATACACAACAATGATCAAAAGTACATCATCTGTGCGCTTAACATATAAGGTGCTCTCAGTTGGGACATTCTCAAAACCATGTGCAATCAAGTAGGCATGTAACTTTTCATACAAAGCACGTGGTGCTTGCTTCAAACCATATAATGCCTTTTCAACCTGCACACTTTTTTTTCATGCCCTTTCTGCACGAAACCATGGGGCTGAAATACATACACTTCTTCATGTAAGCCACCATCAAGATGCAATTTTAATATCCAACTAATGAACCTTCCAACCATGATGATCAGGCTTACATTTCAGCTTGTATACCCATTTAATTCCAATGGCTTTTTTGCATGGAGGAAAATCACAGAAAGACCACGTACCATTCTTCATAATAGCATCATATTCTAATTACATAGTAGCCATCCAATTTTCTAAATTTTATGCTTCATCAAAAGAAATAGGATCATTCTCATCACAAAGAATAGAGGCATTCATTGCATAGAAATCTGATGCCAATGAAGCATTATGAGATCTTGAATGAGTATGATATGGTGGAGGTGCATCCAATTTTCTATCTCACAAAGTGTGCACTAGCCATTTAGGCATAGTTTTTGCCTCCTCTATATCATCCCTCTCATCAACAAGTGTATCATGTAAATCTACATAAAAAATGGAATGGTCTACATCATCATGTGGAACATGTAAAGGTTGACAAGTCACCTCATTTGGATCAGCACTTGACTATCCACCTATAAAAAGAGGCAGCAAAATGACATACACATCTTTGGAGCTACCTGATGTTTCCTTAGTACATGAAAGTAATGTCTGAATTGCATCTTTGATAAAACAGCATCATAACTAACCAAAATGCATTTAGTGTATGGATGATACAGACGATAGCCTTTGCTTATTGAATTGTATCTTACAAAAATATGTTTCACTTCTTTATCATCCAATTTTCTGTGTTGTTTTTCAAGCACAAAAATTGTTGACCATACATCTCACCATCTCTATAAGAGATGTGTTCTTTCTTTTTGCAAATCCATTTTGTTGAGGTGTATACAACATTGTACACTGATGTTTTATCCGACGCTCAACCAAAAATGCATTAAAATTGGAATACATATATTCCCCACCTCGACCAGAATGGAGGGTGCCCAATTTGCATGTTGACAAATTTCAACCATAACCAAAAACTGTTTGAATCAATTAAGAACTTTGAGTTTTCTTTTAATGAATACACCCATGCATGCCTGGAGAAATCATCAATGAAATTCACAAAGTAAAGGTAGTTCCCAAAAGGTGTCTGCATAGGACCACAAACATCACTATGAATAAGCTGCAATTTATGGGTAGCTCGAATTGAACTATCTTAAGCAAAGGAAGAACGTTGCATTTTGCCCAAAATAGAGCCTTCACATACATGTTTGCAAGGTGCCTCAAGTTTCGACAGAGAGGATAACATTTTCAAATTTTTGTAGGCATAACAAACTAGGATAATTCAGATGGCCAAAGTGTGCATGCCTAAGCTTTGCATATGAGGTAGCCTGAGAATCTTGAACTGCACATGTTGAATCATTCACAAATTTTGCATAGTCAATCAGCTTATAAAACCCACAACATAAGATGTTGGAAGCAATAATGACATCGCCATTTGAGAGATCATCAGTAAATTTGATAACCAAGCCAATCTTGACTATTGCTGAAGCTGACAATAGATTTTTATTGATCCCTTGCACGTACAAAGCATCTAAAAATGTGAAATAAATACCATAATCAGTAATCAGAATGATCTTACCAACTCCCATTACAGGATAACAGGAGTTATTAGCGCATGTGATAGTATTCATTGTAGGGGCAAGCTCAAGTAAACTGAAGAAATTGTGTTGTGAGGTATATGTTTGGTTGCCCCACTATCAAAGTACCAAACATTTGAGTCTACTAGAAACATACACTACTCATGAGAAGATAGGTCATAGCTGCAAACAATAATAAAGACCCATTCTTCATTCTACATAAGATTAGCAAACTTTTTTTTTGGTGTAGAGGCACCTGTAACAACCATTCTAGCCTCTTTCTTCTTTTCCTTTTTTGCAGCCAGCTTTGGAAAACTCTTTATGATATGATCATTTCCTTTACATTTCAAATTTTTTTCTGCTTTTCTATTTTCTTCTCATATTTTTCTTCCTTTTTTGATTGTGCAGCATTAGCAGATTTCTGCTTACTAGTAGATGAGCTCCATTTACCTTTGCCCTTCTAACTAGTTAAGAAAGCTTGATTTGCAACACACATAATAGAAATGTTCTACCTGGGCTGATCTTCTCACAACAAAATAGAGACTAACTCCTCAAATGTTAAGGCATTTGGATTGCATTTCATCATCAATAGAAGAGTAGACACAAAAATCTGATATGAAGTTGGACGACCATTAAAAACGATCTACACAAGTGAACTATCTTGCAATACTTCATCAACGTAAATCAAATGATAAATCTTTGATCTTTGTCCAAAATTTTTCATAGAATTTCCTTCATTCATATTCTTACTCTCCAATTATTTATAGAGGTAAGCAACATGAGCCACATTTCTTACCTCGTATAAAGTGGTAAATGTATCCCAAGAATCCTTTGCTACTTTGCAAGAGCAAATGTGCGGGATAATGGCATGTTTGACAGACAAAGCTATCAATGCACGTGTCTGATCATCTCTACCATCCCATCAAAGTTAATCTGCAATAGGTGCAACAAGAACCATAGCATGAACAAGAATATGAATATCATCATCTTCAACGCCATGTACATCACCTTCAATAATTGTATTTGCACATGTAGTAGGGTGTTTTTCAACACCTTGTACAATATTTCATAGCCCTTTCACTACCAATACATGACCCATCATATATGCCCATAACAGGTGATTAGTACCATCCAGCTTGTCCTCAACAACCAACATATAGAATACATCATTGCTTTCATCCATGGCCATTGCCTAAATACCTTGATGCACAAAAATTATTGTATCACAAAAAGTTGAACAGAACTACCCTATCAAGCTTTGCTAAATCTGTAAGAGTCTTTGAGGCACTTGTATTGGAAAATTGGAACCCGTATATATGTTTGGCACAAAGGACAAAATTATGTGCATAGGCATAGCGATAGTGCATTTGGAGGCTGAAATAAGCTCATATTGAAATTTCAATGCCACAAAGCAAAGATGTTTTGAAATCCTAATTGCCCTAAGTATGCTCACCAATTTTCATCTGATTCTTAGAGTAGGTGTTGATGGTCACAATACCTCATGTCCAAACAATTACATGGGAAGGACAACCAGGTGGAGATGAGAGGCCCAAGAGGCAAGAACCCATAGCTGCAAGAGAGAGAGAGGGAGAGAGAGAGAGAGAGAGATGAACACAAGAATAATGTGATCATAATGTCTAAAATTATTGACACAATAGAATGTGAAGTGCTAGAGGATATCGGATTATAATGCAAAGTGAAAAATTTAGAATGTGAGGTAGAAAAGCGAAGAGATGTAATTTCCCAGCTAAAGAGACACACAAAAAGAAAATTAGGATACAACAAGAAAAAAATTTGAAGGAGATAGAGAGAGCAGCACATGAGTGATTTAAAGATACACAAGACATGAGGGGAAAGGAAAAATAAAAGGATAGATCAATTAATGAAGGAAAATGAGGGATTTCAAGAGTTGATTGAGAGATGGGAAATTGACCAAAAAAATCAAAGAGATAAAATAGTTATTGAAATGGAGAAATGTGAAGAAGTAGAATGGAAAGTAAAGTGTTGGTGGAAAAGACACAGACTTGGGACATGACAAAGATAGATAAGATAGAATCAAAAGAATGAAGAGAGATTGTGGTCTTGACATGTTGAGTTTGAAGAATGTATCACTAAAACTTTATTAAAGACCATAGGAGGATTTAGTGGAGATCGAGTGGGGGTGATTCAAAAGGGAAAGAAATATGGGAATCAGATGAGAATTGAAATTACCAAAGAAGCTTTATTAGCAAGCTAGACATGACAAAACCAACAAGGAAGAATGACCTCAAGAAAACCAAAGCTAGAGACTCTCGTAAAGGTTGCACGGGCACAAGAGGTGATGGAACGGATAAAAGGAAAGGAAGTTCAAGGAATTTTGTTGGAGAAATAAATCATAATGAGCATAAATGTGTGAAGAAAGGTGAAAAAGTGATTAGTGAGGGAGATGCTTTCACAATGGATCAAGAGATTGCAAGAGAAGATAAATTTTCAAAATGAATAAATGCTTTGTATGAGAGGATTGAGAGATAAGGGTGATGCATACTTTGAACAAAAATATCATGATTTACATGTTATAGTGAGTGACTTAGAGAAGAAGACATTGGGATCTATGTGATTGACCTCATATTTTGAAGAAGATGAGAGTTTATAGGGATCTATGAATAGGAGAGGTGAAGTGGTACAAATTTCAGGAAGACAAGTGTAAATAAAGAGGTGAAGTGACATGTCAAGCAAGGATTAAGCATATCTTTTTGGAAAGGGTGGAGCTTTTTGTATGTGCATGATTTTGGAAGAATTTGGTCGAGATATGGGTATTGATGAGAAGTTGATGATTGTGTCTTATCCTCATTCTTGGTAATTGAACCTACAGAGGTATGTAGGCATTGCAATGCTACAGGAGGATGGATTTAGTTGGTAAGGTATTGACATGAGGGTCTAATGAGGCGATAATTCTTTAGTTAGGGATGGATTTTTCGAAAAGAAGTGGTGGCAAGGGATGATTCATAGAGGTTCGGAATAGGGTGGATTTGAGGATTAGTTATGTCAAGGGTTTATTTTTGAAGATTAAAAAGGGTTGGGATCATGTCTAGTGTTTACAAGCCAATGGTTGGTAAGGAGGGATGAATGAGAAAATTGATGGAGACAATGAAGGGAATAGAAAAGGAAGAGATAATGATGACGAGGTGATGGAGCTAGATGAAGAGATGGATAGAAATAAGAAGTGGACAAGAAGGGAGATGAGATGTTGCAATGAGTATTAGTGATTCGAGTGAAGTGATGATTCGGAAGTGGGTAGAAAACTTCCAAGTATGGAGAAGAAAATCAAGACAAATTGAAGTAGAGAAAGAGTAAGGGAGAGGTGAAGAAACTTGAGAAAAAGAAACATTGAGTTTCATGAGAAAGCATTGGGGGTTGTTGAATTCAAGATTAATGAATGAAAATAGATGAGTTTGGAAAAATGTTAGAGAGATAAATTTTTGAGAGGTAATTAGAGAAGAGCATATCAAGGGGTGGTTGATAATTGAAGAAGGTACAAGGTGGTGATTGAGGAGGTGAGAGTATGTGAAACAAAGAAGAACAAGAGAGAAATAGAAAATGTTAGGAATGAATACACGTAGAGGGGAGAGTTAATTGAAGAAATAAAGAGTGTGAGCATTGGAAAGGCTAAGTGGAGAAATTGTAGAGAGGGAAAAGGAAAAAGAGGATTCATTGAAGTCTATCTGAATGACATGAAAGAATTATGAAGAGTTAAAGAATGATTAGAAATGAAGTAAAAAGAATGCTTCATGTTCTCAGTCTTCAGTGACACCAAGACAAGGGATAGGTAAACAATCAACTCCATCAGGAGCAAGTATTCCATCGTATGGTTGTTCTTTAAGATTTTTTTGACTAAATTTGTCATTGGCAAGGATAGCTTAGGTCTAACATGGGTTTTCCTCATTGAGATTGTAATTTTGAGATGTGAGGATGGATAGATCGAGTTGTGTTGCAAACGTAGCAAATGAGGTGACACTTTTTGAGGTTGCAAATTGATGAGATGATTAGTATGTGCATGTCTTAAGGGAAAGAGTTTACTATAGAGTGTAGTGGATGAATTTTAGTTGGAGTAGTGATAGAGAGATGTATGCTTCATTGGGATGTCCAAAGGGGGTTATATCTATGTGTGTGATGTGTTAGGATGGTTGGGAAATAAAGCCCTTCTTGAGACTTTGGAATCGAAAAAAAAAAGAAATAATCGTGTATATGTGTGTGTTGTCAGTGCACTACATTGGGCTAGTAGGCAAGTGGAACAACCTTGATTGAGTGATCAAGGCCACGTGATGATGCTAGTTTCATTGTAGGATCGACTTATATGTTGCTATGCACCTATGTGGGCCGATATGTAGGTGGAGTCATTTTGGTTGAGTAGTCAAAGCCATGAGCTAACATTGGTTTCATGTGGGGATAGTGTTGTGCATTGTGCACTATGTCAGGTTGGTAGAGGGGTGGAGCAAACTTGGTCAGGTAGTTGAGGGTACAAGTCGCATCCAAATTTGGCATAGGATGACTTGCATGAATTAATAAATAATTTTTTTTTAAGAAAAAAGAAGAAAAAATTCCTCTCTTGAGGGGGGATAGAAGACAAGACAGAGCATGATGCTCAGATGGGAATATGTATATGTGTCATGGGTACATGGGTTGATGTGGACTCTTGATCAAGAATGTCAAATAAAAGCTTAAGTTTGGCTAAAATTTGGCTCGCTACATATGTAGTATTTAGAAGGCTTTGACATGATAGATCTAATCATGCTAGGTGTCTTGTTTATTTTTGAGCTTTTTTAAAGTTTTGCACTTGAACTCTTAGTTTGTGAAATGAATTGCAAAGCCTTGAATCACATTGATGACGAGCAGTTTTGTTGAGGTGAACAAAGGTTAGACTTGAGAGAGTCTTATGGATGTGCGTGCATGGTTGAAAATTTGGATTTGATTGATGAAAAAAAAGGGTGTGGAGAAGAGAAAAAGGTAAGTGAGAGAAGAAAATGTAGGTGGAAGTGGAATGGGAAACATGAGAAAGATACAAAAGTGAGAAAACAGTAGATATGAATCATGGAGAATTTGAATAGGAATATTAGAGAGGTCGATAGTAGAATGAAAATGAAAAAGTCAGTAGAAGTAGGTGAGGTAATTCATTGTTTATGCTTTGTGTGATTGTTGATATGTTTTTGACATACCTGTAATTGATATTTTTGGTATTACTAATATTTTTTGTTGAGTGGAATATTCTTTGCAAGAAGCAGATTTTCTCCAGTAATTGGAAAACAGAAGAGGAAGTTGACAAAGGTAAGGTCAATTGGATCAGGGTTTTTTGTGCATATGACATGAATGTTTTTATAGGTACACGAAAGCGACACATATTGCTTACAGAAGGAAAGCTCATCTTTTTAGTTTGATATCCATTTTTAGTCAAATATAATGCTTGCAAGTTTGTTGGAAACGTTTTGGATTAAGGCACATGAATGCATTATATTGTTCTTGTTTTTTGTTAATTGCATGAGTGCATGATTTGGGGAGGAAAAGAGTGGTATACAAGCATGTGTGGCATGACATTATTAGTGGAATAGCTAACGTGTACCAGAATGCATATACATGTGGTTGTTAATGTGGTGCACATGATGGAAGATAAATGTATGAATGATAATGTGCATGATGATTGTGTCTGAGAAGAGAGCATGACATATGCCTATTTGTGGCTAATGTGACCTCATTTCATGAATGACTGAATTCTATGTGTATTTACATATCTCTATGAAACATGGAGATGAGTGGTCCAACCACTTCAAGCACACTATAAAAGGAGATTACTACACCAGCTTGACATGGAAGAACAAGTAATGAAGCTTATTCAAGTGAAAGAAGTAGCAAAGGAAAGGAAAAGCAAATGGCAAAGACCATCGATGGGTAGACATGGATTCTACTAGTGAGGAAGATGTGGAGAAATTAGAAACTCTAGGATTTAAAGCATCTAAACCAAGGAGGAGGAGATTCATACCACCTAATGGTGAGGTAAGGTCATCCAATAGGGTTAAATACCCTATCCAAAGGTTAATTTATGATTCATTCATTGCAAGACACTATGCCTACATGAGTCAAGTTATAGCTTGTGAAGAACCTAATTTTTTTGTAGAAGAAAATAAGAATAGGGAATGGATTGAAGCCATGGATTAGGAATTTAAGGCACTTAAAGAAAATGATACTTTGTCATTGGTGCCAAGAACAAAAGACATGAAAGTCATTGGCAACAAATGGGTGTACAAGGTAAAGAGGCATGCATATGGAAGCATCTTGAGGTATAAAGAGAGGCTTTTCTAAAGGTTTTGCTCAAATGTATGGTATAAACTTTGAGGAAAAAAATTTCACTACCTAAGATGTCCATCATAAGAATTTTGATTGCAATCTAAGCCTCAAAAGGTTGGAAGATGTACCAGTTGGATGTGAAGAATGCTTTTCTAAATGGGGAGCTTGAAGAGGTAGTCTTCATGGAGTAGCCCCAAGGCTTTGAACATGAGAGGTTTCCATATCATGTATGCAGGCTTAAGAAGGCTCTTAATGGACTCAAGCAAGCCCCAAGGGCTTGGAACCAAAGACTTGTGGACTACTTGGTAAAATTTGGATATAATCAGAGTCATGAAGACGCATCACTCTTTGTGAAGAAGGAAGGTAACAAAAATGTTTTCATTTGTATATATGTTGATGATTTGATCATTACAAGGGATGATAAATCCAACATAAAGGAAATAAAGAGGAAGCTTGGATTTGAGTTTAAAATCTTTGATTTAGGGATTTTAAGGTACTTCCATGGTATTGAAGTACTAAGTAAAGAGGAGGGTATATATTGTTGGAAATTTAGTAGGCCCATAAGTAATACCACAGGTCCATAGTTCCATGGATCTAAGATCTACAACACAAATTTTAGCAATCTTCCAATATTGACAAAACATGAACATACCACACTTAATCATACAAATGATGAGATAAAGATAGAGAAAGATTAGACAACATGTGTAAAGTGTTACGTAAGCCACTACTTACTCACATTATCATATATAAAAATGTCAATTTACAATGTGGGAGTCAAAATCTCAACCACTCTATGTGAACGAAAATAGATGGATGCGTGAATGTACAGAATTTACAAGAATATTCAAAGTAGGGACAGAAATCTGAATATGTATGAGATGTATGACCTGATAGGTTGTAGAAGAGTGTATATGAGTGACAGAAAGAGGAAAGATCAGTATGAAACTGATATTCAGCAAACCCTATTTTGAATTTAGGCTATGGAAGACCCTAAATCATATGTGTGTGTGAAAGATCACATACTTATAGAATTAGCAAAGAATGTTAACATGTTGCTGCCAGAAATCCTCATACTCATGTGAACACACCTTTTCTAACACCTCATCCGAATGCATGTAGCATGCATGTATTGATTCTCCTTTAGATATGATGAATAGGAGTCCTCCTGATATGGATGCCACTGCCTCCATAAACTCCAAGTAGTACATGTGTGCATAAAGAGAATATGTACCTGAATTCTTAACATAAGATGCAAATCTTATGTTAACCTCCATCCAATGTCTTTGAAGTACACCGAAATCTTCATGTAGAAGACAATCTTCAAATACATTATGTAGATGGCTGATCCACACCACCAAACTACTGATGGGCAAGTCCTCTCCATAAGCAAGAGTGTGAGCATAGTCTTCTCCAAGAAGAAATCCATAGTTGCTCCTCAACATGCTCGTAGAGTGCACGATGGGCCCCATGTGTGCTAGAGCATTACGTCTAATGAGGGACCAAAAATTGGTGTTTCCAACTGGTGTGTGATGACTCAAAAGTGACCCAAGGTTTTTCTTATATAGCCCTCACAATGTCTAGCGATAAGAATAAACCTTGGATAATTTTTTTCAACGAAAAGCTGCTTTTTAAACTTAAATCGCTTTTTTAAAGTGAGTTTGCATTATTTTTAAAGTTGCTTTTAGCTAACTTTACAAATAGCTTCTTGACCTACTTTTTCACACTTCTGACTACCTGATGAATGATCTAACAACATTTTTATGATCCTCATGCCGAGAGCTATCATATGAGGTCAAAACCTTAAATCAATAAAAAATACGGTTAGGGTTTTCTCCCAAATTTGATCTCTGATGACTGAATGTTATATACCATTGGAAAGCTCTCTTCAAGCTCTACAATATAGGTTCATAAAATTTTACCCATTTTTGTGCCAAAAATGACTAAATACCAAAATTAGGGTTTTTGCCGTAAATGGATTTTGGACTGATGTGACATTGTTTTCCAACAATCCCCCTTGAAATTTTATATTGGTACAAACTGAACGGATATGTAACTTCATTCATCTGCAAACTATCATAAACTTCAAACTTGTACTCCCGAATTGACCTACCAACCTTTTCTTCAAAAGTCTTCTGCAAAACTGATTTTGACTTTCTTCAAATTTAAAAAAAGGTGAACTTTGCTGAATATGAACCATAATATCTGAGAAAATATGCAAACTAGATATCCAATAGTGTATACATCAAGCAATCACTGCTTGACAACATATGTAGCATGAACTGACTCTGAATCTGCTATCTCTTGAAATAAGTCTTCTCAAACATGTAAAAAATACTCTAGGATCCACATATTTGCATTTACCTTAAGAAAGGTTTCTCAACATATTTCTATTGTGTCATGTAAATACACTAAATAGAAGTAGGAGCTGAATCCTTGGACTTGTGAATGACAACTCACAACTTAGTGTATTATGAACACTAGCCGGTTCATCTGTGACTGTTCTGAACTCAACACAACTCATGAGTCTCATCAAAATTTCATATCTATGATGTCATCTTGTCTACATCCTTGTTCTATCTGTAAGTCCTTCATACCTCTTTCCTTTAGAATCTGGTATAAACATAAATGTGTGCACCTCTGAAACATATCTCTCTAAAATATCAAGTTTCTTTGCAATAGAACTCTGGAACTTTCTCGTGAACAGGAACACCTATAGGTATGACTCTGCATTCTTTCACATATGGTTGAAAATAATTCTTCATGTTTCATCACCCCCCTGGATGACTTAACACTATTATCCAGATTTCTTCAAATTATATTAGACTTTATGAAATCTGGAACGTCTTCCTTCTTTCAATAAATAGGATCTTCCATGGTCAATACCTGTATTTGAAAAAAAATTTAGGATCCATAATCTTCTGTAACACAACAAGTATCTTCTTCTTTTTCTCTGCAACACAAATCTGACAAAATTTGAATCTTTGACTTACTTCTTCCAATGTCAAGAACTTTTCAAACAAAGGATAGACAATTGACTCATAAATACTTAAGATCTTCAAGATCATTCAAGATCTATCAAGATCTCTCTAACAAAATACCTATGTCAATATGCTTTCATCAAACCTTTATGACTGAATGTTTGATTTGCTACGTGAATGTCTCTAAGTGTCCATGCTTCTCACATAAAGTTGTAAAACTTTTCTTTAACCAAATCCTTCCCAAGAATCTGCAACTTCCTACTGGAACATAAGTGGACAAACTCTCACCTTGAGAACTCCAAAAGTTGCAAGTTAATACTTCATCTTTTCATATTCTACCTGGGTGAAATGTGAAAATATCTGCTTGACTTTCTTTTGGCTAACTCCACTTCTCAATCAAGTGATAGGATCTAATGGAACACCTTTTTGAATACAAACCTGTATCCAAAAATCTAGACAATCATAGAAAGTAACTCACTAGTACAACAAAAATCTGAATTTTCTTGAATTTTTTGAATTTTCTCAAAATATTGAAATTTTTGACTTTTTTGAAAATACTGAGTTTTTTGAAAATACTGAAATTTCATAATTTTCCTACAAATTCTAAAATTCTGAATTTTTTAAAAACACTGAAATTCTGAAAATACTGATTTTTTTGAATTTTTATCTTGAAAAACTCTGAATTTTCTGAATATACTGAATAGACAGAATATGAGATATCTTTTCCAAAAAAAACCTCACTTCAAGTCTCCAATATCTGCTACAAATACTCTTATGTCTCAAGAGTTAGGTCAAGAAGAATCTCTGCAACTTGTCATATACCAAGTAGCTCTGATTTGACACTCCAAGAATTCTTTGAGGGAACATATAGTTGCCTGCTCAAAATATTTAACTTATACATAACTCATACACATATGAGTCAAAACATATAAGCTGCCTTAGGTATGTGCTTCTTTTCTCTCAATGCAATTCTTTTTCAAAACCTACTAAAACATGACCAAGTACAATGTAAAACAAGAAACTGCTTCTTCTTCACACAAGATGTTCTCGTAGACTTGTCTTTGGATGTAGAGGATAAAGTAGGAAAGTTATATGGAAAATATAAGAGAAAATGAAGTCTTACTTTCCCTTTGGAAATGTTGGACTTTCTTCTTCTGCATCTTTCTTCTACCTGATGATATCAACATCTTCAAACTTCTCTTCCATACCTTTTGTTCTCTTCATGATGAATTTTTCTCTTCCTCTAGTGCTAAGAGTAAGAGACGAAACAAACATGGTAACAAATGGAAGTGAGTATAGAATCATTTTTTACCATCTCCTCATATCTCTAAATCGAAATTCTGCTTCAAATGTGACTGATATGACTGAATTCACCAACCTTTTGGTTGAGTACTGAATTACCATTCTAGTGTACCTAGATCAAATTCTGTACCTAGATAAAAAAACTTCCAACCAACTTACAACACAAGGTTGGCTGAAAATTAACTCATCTCATCTCCAAATTTGTCTTCTAAGATGAGCTTTCTTGCCATGAAAGAGATCATCAAAACTGTCAAGAACAACCTCTAAATACATGTTTTGATGTATCTAATGCTTTTATTTTCAAAGAATGAAAGTGTTTGAAAGCGCTTCTTCAATCCTTCAAATCTCTTCATAATTGCTCTTCTAAGATATGACCTGCAAATGATAATCTGATAGTAGAAACTAATACATGCGATTTGATGTTGATCTAGTTCCTTTATCTTCTCCAAACCATTGTTTTTCCTTAAATTTGAAGTAGCCTTCTCTTCATCAAGTCTTGGTATTCAACAATACTTCTATAAAGTATTTTCATACACTTCCAAAAGTATTCAGCTGCTAACAGATCATCAGCTTCATACTTCCACATTGATGAATAAACATGTGACTTAATTGTCTAATTCTCAAATCTCTACTCATCTAGATTAAGTGTGTATGTCAAATGTCAAATGTTAGAAGATGTTCTTAAATCACATGTTGTAAACCTGGAAGTCTGGGAATCTGTGAATCTGAGAGCTTGAATGCTCTGATACCAAATGTTCAAAATTTAGTAGGCCCATAACTAATACCACAGGTCCATAGTTCCATAGATCTAGGATCTACAACACAAATTTCATCAATCTTCCAATATTGACAAAACATGAACATACCACACTTAATCATACAAATGATGAGATAGAGATAGAGAAAGATTAGACAACATGTGTAAAGTGTTACGTAAGCCACTACTTACTCACAATATCATATATACAAATGTCACTTTACAATGTGGGAGTCAAAATCTCAACCACTTTATGTGAACAGAAATAGATGGATGAGTGAATGTACAGAATTTACAAGAATATTCAAAGTAGGGACAGAAATCTGAATATGTATGAGATGTATGACCTGATAGGTTGTAGAAGAGTGTATATGAGTGACAGAAAGAGGAAAGATCAGTATGAAACTGATATCTAGCAAACCCTATTTTGAATTTAGGCTATGGAAGACCCTAAATCATATGTGTGTGTGAAAGATCACATACTTACAGAATTAGCAAAGAATGCTAACATGTTGCTACCAAAAATCCTCATACTCATGTGAACACACCATCTCTAAGACCTCATCCGAATGCATGTAGCATGCATGTATTGATTCTCCTTTAGATATGTCGAATAGGACTCCTCCTAATATGGATGCCACTGCCTCCATAAACTCCAAGTAGTACCTGTGTGCATAAAGAGAATATGTACCTGAATTCTTAACATAAGATGCAAATCTTATGTTAACCTCCATCCAATGTCTTTGTAGTATACCGAAATCTTCATGTAGAAGACAATCTTCAAATACATTATGTAGATGGCTCATCCACACCACTAAGCTGCTGATGGGCAAGTCCTCTCCATAAGCAAGACTGTGAGCACACTTTTCTCCAAGAAGAACTCCATAGCTGCTCCTCAACATGCTCCTAGAGTGCACCATGGCTGCCCCATGTGTGCTAGAGCACCACCTCTAATGAGGGACCAAAAACTGGCATTGCCAATTGGTGTGTCATGACTCAAAACTGACCCAAGGCTTTTTTTATATAGCCCTCACAATGTCTAGCAATCAAAATAAAGCTTGGACGATTTTTTTCAACGAAAAGCTGCTTTTTAAACTTAAATCGCTATTTTAAAGTGAGTTTGCGTTATTTTTAAAGTTGCTTTTAGCTAACTTTAAAAATAGATTCTTGACCTACTTTTTCACACTTCTGACTACCTGATGAATGATCTGACAACATTTTTATGATCCTCATGCCAAGAGCTATCATATGAGGTCAAAACCTTAAATTAGTAGACATTTAGGGTTAGGGTTTTCTCCCAAATTTGATCTTTGATGACTGAATGTTATATACCATTGGAAAGCTCTCTTCAAGCTCTACAAGATAGGCTCATAAAAAATTAACCCATTTTTGTGCCAAAAATGAGTAAGTACCAAAATTAGGTTTTCTGCCCTAAATGGATTTTGGACCGATGTGACATTGTTTTCCAACATATACTTGATGCAAAGGAAATACATTCTAGATCTTTTGAAGAAGTTTGGCTTGTGTGATGGCAAGCCTATTTCAAATCCATTAGAAGTAAACATTAAAATAAGTGTTCATGAAGGTGAATAAGTGAAGGATGTGACCATGTATAGGTCAATAATTGGTTCTCTCTTGTGTGCTACTATGAAAAGACTAGATATTGCACATGTAGTTGGAGTGTTATCTCAATTTTTGCAGGCACCAAGAGCACCTCATCTTGTTGCAACCAAAGGGCCCTCATGTGACCACAAATGATCCATGGTGCTCTAAGTTGTAAGGCCCCCATTATGAGGAGAAGCCATTATGAGAGCCCGGACATTTGTGGAACCCTAACTTCCAAGTTAGATGAGGTCTATGTGTGACTATTGATGGTTGTAGATGATCTTTGTGAGCCTAGCCATTAGGTTAGGTAGGGCATAAACTTCCAGGCCATTGGGTTGCCATTTAAGTTGAAAATAAAGGCCTTGTGGCGTCACGCGGTTTCCCCATAGAACCTTAATGGGGGGAGTGCAGAGGGGGGCTTGACCCCTTCTGCGGGGTCCAGGAGGCCTATCCCCCCAGCCCGTAGGGCTAAGACGGTAGGACTTCTGGTCATGGGGATATTGTCGGATCATATATTTTACCAACTATTTTGTATCTCCCGACTACGTTTATCTATATTGAACCGCTTTGTAAAAGCTATATAAGCACGACCCAGGTTGATCTTTACATAGCATTGCGCACTAGTAAGCCCTTCATCTAGAGTCTGTCTAGATCGCCATCTAAGCTCCACAGTGGGAGCGCACGGGTGGACAACACCATCATTGTAACTGCATTACGCTCGGCAATCTAAGAATTTGAGTTCTCTATCTCAGTCTGCGTCTATCTTTGTCTGCATTTTTCTCTCAACTTTGTCTACGAGTATATTCCATTGTGGTGTTATTTTCTTACATGGTATCAGAGCTGAAGAGGCTTTGAGTGGTGCAGAAGTAGAAATGTAGAGGTTGCAAAGGTTGCAGAGGTATGAACAACAAAAGAGAGAAGATTTCAAGCAGTGCGCCATCATCTACGACTGGGAGTCAAGGTTTTTCATCAATAGGAGTAGGTGGCGCACAAGCAGGAGCAGCAATGATGCCAGTCATCCCAACGTTGCAGATACTGCCACCAGCCTTCACAGAAGGTAAACTTGATGGTATGAACTACACCTTGTGGAAGTTCAAAATCACTTCTATTCTTGATTCATATGAGCTTTTGGAGACTATTCTTGGGACTGATCATGAGCCCCAAGAAAGGCCTGATCCAAATAATCTTGGTCGAATGATTCCTCCTGATGCTGATCTTCTACGTGCTTGGAAACGTAGAAATGCAGATGCACTGTGTGCTCTTGTTACAAGTACTTCTGATAGTGTTCTAACTCTCATTCAGCATACTACGAAGGCATGTGAAGCATGGAACATATTGAGAAATCAATATGAAACTCATAATCAGACACGGATTCAGAACTTGGAGAATCAGCTTGCAACAAAACGGTTTGTTGATGGGGAGACTGTAGAGGTGTTTATCACTCGCATAAAGAATCTACGAGATCAAATGGCAGGAGCAGGTGTTCAAAAGTAAAGTGAGGAGCTAGCTCGACATTGTCTTCGAATCTGTCCACCTAAGTTTGATGGTTTGGTAACTGCTCTTAACACTCAAATCAGACCTCAACCACTAACTTTTGAAGAATTCAATGCCTTACTCATGGAGGAGGAGTTGCGCCTCAAGGCAAGGAGTGGTGGTAGCAAAGGAGATGCTTCATTCACAGCAAATGCCAAAGGAGGCAAAACAGACTCTTCAAAAGATGGAGACAAAAAGAAGAACGGCAAAAAGAAATTCAAGGGAGAGTGTTTCCACTGCAAGAAGAAAGGACACAGAATCCAAGATTGTCGCATCAAGAAGGTAGACGAGAGGAGTGGCTCTTCAAAAGGGGGAAAGGGCAAGGAGTCTGCCAACACAGCAGAAACAGAGCTTGAGTTATTTGTCACATGACAAGTAGAAAAGACCTTTATAGTTCCTTATAGCCTCTAAAGGAACCCATCACAGTAAAGGTAAGGAACAATGCAAGATGTCCTGCAGAGGGCAAAGGTACAGTTTCTTTCATTAACTCTAATGGTGATATCAGAAAGCTTTCAAATGTGTTGAATGTTCCACAAATAAAACAAAATCTACTTTCAGTAGCTTCTACAACTGATCAAGGTCATCAAGTATCTTTCAGTAAGACAGGAGCTAAGATTATGGACAGTAACAACAACATTGTTGGGATTGGCATAAGGAGGAACAACCTATATGAGTTGTGTGCTCTTACAGCCACTACAAAGGTGGGCACAAGCAACCTATGGCATGAGAGATTCAGCCACATTGGATACCCTGTATTGAAGGAGATGCATCGCAGGGGTATGGTTGCACACCTAACATTGATTGCAAAAATGAAGGAACCATGTGAAGCTTGCATGATGGGCGAGCAACAGAGGAAGGTGTTTCCACAGGAAAGCAAGAATAGGGCAAGCTATTCTCTAGAGTTGGTGCATGCTGACTTGTGTGGAAAAATGCCTACACAGGCCTTGGGCGGATCTTCCTACTTCATGTTACTTGTCGACGACTATAGCAGGAAGATGTGCATGTACTCCCTTCGCGATAAGGCTCAAGCTTTTGGTAAGTTTAAAGAATGGCTTCAGCTTGTTGAAACTAAAACAGGGAAGAAGATGAAGAAATTCAAGACATACGGTGGTGGTGAGTTCACATCAACAGAGTTTGAAGATTTCTGCAAGAGTAAGGGAATCAAGCATCAACTCACAGTGGCACATACTCCTCAACAGAATGGTGTTGTAGAATGTCAGAATCGAACCATCATGGAGATGGCAAGGTGCATGTTGAAAGGAAAGGGTTTGCCTAATCAATTTTGGGCAAAGGTTGTCAACACTGCTCTCTACATCTTGAATCGAAGCTACACCAAGGCACTTGATGGAAAGAATCCACAAGAAGCCTACACTGGTTAAAAAATATTATGTTTCCCTTTTCAAAGTATTTGGAAGTGAATGTTATGTACATGTTCCAGATAGGGAGAGAAACAAGCTTCAACCAAAAAGCATCAAATGTATCTTCTTAGGGTACAGTGAAGATAAGAACGCTTATAAACTTTATGACCCTGAGGCTAAGAAGATCGTGGCGAGTCGTGATGTGGCATTTAAGGAGGAGCAGCCACATGCAGTGGAGGAGAAAAAGAGAGCTTTAACTTTATCATCAGGCAAAGGGGCAATCCACTATGAACCTTGCCCAAGAGTTATCCCTTCTACACAAGAGAAGGAAGCGTCATCTTCAAATGATGAGTCTGAAAGTCACCAACCTGCCAACACCCAAGTGGAAAAGCCATTGCCATGCTGGGTGAGGCAGCTCTATGATTTTGCAAACCCCATTCCACAGTCACTAGAACAGGTTGCAGATGGACCAAGGCGATCACAGAGAATAGAGGAACAGAGACGGGCAAGCGCCCATATTGTAAATACAGCCTTGATGGTTGATCTCATTCAAGAAGAAGCAAAGGAACCAACCAATGTGGAAGAGGCACTCCATAATCTGAATTGCAGGGCTGCAATGTAAGCAGAATACAACAATATCATGAAGAATGGGACTTGGGAGCTAGTGGATCGACCCCCTAAGCGTAAAGTCATTGGTACCAAGTGGGTTTGGAAGCTAAAGTACAATGCTGATGGTACTCTAGAAAAGTATAAAGCAAGACTTGTTGCACAGAGCTACTCACAAGTTGAAGGCATTGACTTTTGTGAATCATTTGCCCCAACTGCAAGAATGACTACTATTCAAGTAGTACTAGTTGCGGCTCGACATAAGTGTTGGCCAGTCTATCACATGGATGTCAAATCAGCATTCCTGAATGGAGACCTCAAGGAGGAGGTATATGTGTCTCAGCCACCAGGGTTTGAAGCTCCCCATTCAGAGAACAAGGTATGTAAGCTGAAGAAGGCATTATATGGGCTAAAACAAGCCCCTAGAGCATGGTACCAGTGGATAGATAAGTATCTCTTGGATCTAGGTTTCAAAAGATGTGCTTTTGAGGCTAACTTGTATGTCTAAAGAGAGGAGGGAAGACAATTGTGCTCGTACTCTATGTAGATGACCTTGTGATTACAGGAAATGATGATGCTCTTCTTCAACAAACAAAAGATGCCCTGAGTTCAGAATTTGAAATGACAAACTTGGGCTCAATGCATTATTGCTTAGGTCTTGAAGTTTGGTAGGAACCAGGGAAGATTTTCATCTCTCAACAAAAGTATGCAAGGTAGATATTGAAGGCATTCAACATGGAGGATTGCAAGGAAATTTCTACACCTATGGAGGTCAACACAAAATTATTTATTGAAGATACTTCATCTCTAGTGGATATTGGAAGATGCAGGAAATTAGTTGGAAGTCTCATCTACTTGTGCAATAGCAGACCAGACATCTCTTATGGTGTTGGAGTAGTAAGCAGGTTCTCTAATAAGCCTTGCCAAACTCATTGGGAGGCAAGCATGCGGATACTCAGGTATGTGAAAGGAACTACTGATTATGGTATTCTTTATGAAGAAGGATCATCTTTGGTCGGATACTGTGACTCGGATTGGGCAAGAGATATTGATACCAAAAAATCAATTTTTGGATATTGCTTTTCTTTAGGATCAGGGATTTTCTCTTGGATTAGTAAGAAGCAACCGATTGTAGCATTATCTTCTACTGAAGCTGAGTACAAAGCTGCATGTGTTGTAGCATGTGAAGCAGTATGGTTGAGGAGGATCCTATGGCACATATGAATACAAGGACAGGAGGCTACAAAGTTGAAGTGTGACAACCAAAGTTGCATGGCCATCGCCAAAAATCCTATTTTCCATGCACGTACGAAGCACATAGAAATTCAGTATCACTATGTGCGTGAGTTGATTGAGGATGGGGTCGTGGAGATAAGCTATTGTCCTATTGAAGCAAATGGAGCAGACATCTTCACCAAGGCTCTTGGGAGAGAGCAACTTCTTTGACACTTTCCAAAGCTTGGGATTGGACCAAGGAGGTAGTTCACCGTAGGGTGGACATTGAGGGGGGGTGTTAGATATGCTCAATACTCCACCCTCATGTGACCACAAATGATCCATGATGCTCTAAGTTGTAAGGCCCCCATTATGAGGAGAAGCCATTATGAGAGCCCGGACATTTGTGGAACCCTAACTTCCAAGTTAGATGAGGTCTATGTGTGATTGTTGATGGTTGTAGATGATCTTTGTGAGCCTAGCCATTAGGTTAGGTAGGGCATAAACTTCCAGGCCATTGGGTTGCCATTTAAGGTGAAAATAAAGGCCCTACGGCGTCGTGCGGTTTCCCCATAGAACCTTAATGGGGGGAGTGCAAAGGGGGGCTTGCCCCCTTCTGCGGGGTCCGAGGGGCCTATCCCCCCCGCCCATAGGGCCGAGATGGTAGGACTTCTAGTCATGGAGATATTGTTGGATCGTATATTTTATCGACTATTTTGTATCTCCCAACTACGTTTATCTATACCGAACCACTTTGTAAAAGCTATATAAGCACGGCCTAGGTTGAGCTTTACATAGCATTGCGCACTAGTAAGCCCTTCATCTAGAGTCTGTCTAGATCGCCATCTAAGCTCCACAGTGGAAGCGCACGGGTGGACAGCACCATCATTGTAACTGCATTACGCTCGGCAATCTAAGAATTTGAGTTCTCTATCTCTTAGTCTGTGTTTCTTTGTCTGCGTTTTTCTCTCAACTCTGTCTACGAGTCTATTCTGCTGTGCTATTATTTTCTTACAGATACCTCAAAGGATCAATGAATGAAGGGCTATATAATCCATTAGATAATGGATTAAATGTACAAGCTTGTTGTAATGCTGATTGGGTAGGTTCCAAAGATGACAGGAGCACTAGTGGATATGTTATCATGCTAGGGAAGAAGACCATCTCATGGATGTCAAAGAAACAACCAACAATGGATCTCTCCTCAACCAAAACTAAGTATAGAGGCTTAGCACAAATTTCATGTGAGCTTATGTGGTTCAAGAAGTTTTTTTTTAATCTTAATTTGCAAGTTAAGCAAGTATCTAATTTTTGTGAAAATATAAGTAGCATATGCTTGGCTCAAAATTTGGTGTTTTATGCAAGGTTGAAGCATATAGAAGTGCATTACCACTTTATTGGAGATACGATCATGTCAAAGGATGTCAAGGTGGAGCATTTCAATACAAAGGACCAATACGCAGATATGTTTACCAAAGCTTTGAACGGAGTAAAGCTACAACACTTCAAGGCATGCATTGGAATGAAGGACCTAGACATTGAGACTTGAGGGGGAGTGTTGAAAATCAAGTCTCAACCATGCAAAAGAAATCATCCACGAGTTTTGAAAATGGAACAGTCAAAAAGGAGGACCCAAAGTCGTGGAATCAAGTTACAAGATCCATCAAACTCAATCAAATTCAAATATCATCAATCACCCACAAAAAAATGCACCTATACTGATTGGTGGGTGGTTAGCTAGATTGTAGGAAAATTAAAACTCTATATAAGCACCATCCTACCTTTTATTTTTTATTGTATGCATTATATGAGTTTCTCACTTAGTTTCGTGAAGTCCTAAACTCAAAAAATCAGCCCCCTTTCTTGCTTAGCTCATTTTCTCATAATTTTTCTCCTCTCTATCTAGAGGTCTAATGAGGCTTTTCCAAATCTAATTGTACTAGATTGTAGAGGATTCTTTGATCATTATACTAATTTTCATTAATTTAGAGCTTCATTTTGTCTCTCATATAGTACCCCAAAGTCTGCCAAAGTTTCAAGTTCTTTGCTTGAGTGAGTTGTGAGAAATTGCTAAGTTTGTGAAGTTATATCTCTCCACATAGGCAGAGAGTGTTGCAAATAGGTAGCTTGTTTTGCATTGGATGTTTCTCCAAATTGGAATATCCATTTGGGATGACTTAAAGCTTGTTGGGTAGCTCTTAGATTCTAGTTTAAGTTTTCACAATTTCATTTTAGTTCTTTGTATAGGTGAAGAGAAAAGGTCATAATAGTGATCATATATCACTGCTTGTGGGCCTAGTGGAAGGCAGCCATCTCCATTGTTGCATTGGGGTGTTAGAATTATCCCCCATCCTTTATGTATATGGCTACATAAGCTCATAGAATATGCAAAATATGTGAATGATTTAGCATGTGCAACTCAAGATTCTCAAGTTATCTCATATGCAAAACTTAGGCATGCATGCTTTGGTCATCTAAGTTTTGCTAGTTTGCTTTGCTTGTAGAAATCTAAAATTGTGTCCTCTCTTCCCAAACTTGAGCCACTTTATAAAAATGTTAGTCAAGGCTCTATTTTGCGAGGAATTTAGTTTTCCTCCTTCCCAAAAGATGGTTCAATTTGAGATGCTCAGTATTTGTAGCTTTCTCATAGTGATGTTTATGGTCCTATGCAAACGCCTTCATTTAGGAACTACCTTTACTTCATGACTTTTATTGATGACTTCTCAAGGCACGCATGTTGTATCCATTTTAGCAAGGTCTAAAGTGTTTATGCACTTCAAAGAGTTCCTAGTTATGGCTAAAAATTCATTGGCATATAAATTGGGCACCCTCAATTTTGATTGGGGTGAAATATATTTCTTCTAATTTTAATGCATTTCTAGCTTATCAAGAGATAAAACATCAATGAAAAATGTCGTATACACCTCAACAAAATGGATTTGTTGAAAGGAAGGATAGATCTCTTACGAAATTGTCAAGGTCTATGGTCAAAAGTCAATCTTTACCAAATTGTTTCTAGCTTGAGGTTGTTATGTGTGCAACATATCTACTTAATAGGTATCCCACAAAAAGCACTATAATCAATCAATCCATATAAGCCTTGGCATGCGTGCAATCCATGTGTTGCTCATCTACATGTCTTTGGTTGTATGTCATATGCATTAGTTTGTGAACAACAACACAGGAAATCGGATGATAAAGCAATGAAAGATGTATTTTTGTTGGGTATACTTTTGAAAGCAAAGGCTATCATCTATATCATCCACAAACTAAACACATTTTGGCTGGCCATGATGTTGTTTTTTTGGAAGATGCAATTCAACCATTACTTTCATGTACCAAGGAAACTTTGGTTAGAGATGGGTATGACACTTTGCTACTTGATTTTATAGGTGGACAGTCAAGTGCTGGTCCAAATGAGGCAATCTTTCTGAACCTTTATAGGTTCACATGATGATGCAGATCATTCCATTTTTTATGCAGATTTACATGATGCACGTATTGATGAGAGGGTTGATATAGAGGAGGCAAAAACTATGCCTAAATGATAGGTGCAAACTTTGAGAGATAGCAAATTTTGCACCTCTATCATATTGTACTCATTCACGCTCTCATAATGCTTCCTTTACATCAGATTGTTATGCAATGGTTGTATGTAGACTTTGTGATGACAATAAGCTTGTTTCTTTTGATGAAGCACAAAATTCAAAAAATTGGATGGTTGTTATGAAATCACAATATGATGAAATTATGAAGAACGATACCTGGTCTTTATGTGATTTGCCTCCAAGCAAAATGACCATTGACACTAAATGGGTATACAAGTTCATATGTAAACATGATGGAACATTTGATAGGTATAAGAGTAGGCTTGTTGCAAAAGGTTATGCTCAAGAGAGAGGCATTGATTTCGATGAGACCTTTGCACCTACTGGCCGAAGAACTAGTGTTCATAGCATATGTGCACTTGCAGCTCATCATTGTAGCTCATCATTGTTGGAATGTACATCAGTTGGATATTAAGACTGCATTTGTGAATGGTGAGTTACATGAGGAAGTGTATGTATTTTAACCCCATGGTTTTATGAATAATGGGCATGAAAAAAAGTGTGCATGTTGAAAAAGGCATTATATGGTTTCAAGCAAGCACCACATGCTTGGTATGAAAAGATACATTCCTACTTGATTGCACAAAGTTTTGAGAACAGTCCAACTGAGAGCACATATGTTAACTGTGTAGATGATGTACTTATGATCATTCTTGTGTATGTTGATGGCATGTTGTTCCATGCTTGTGCAAAGCACATTGAAGTGCACTATTATTATGTCAAGGAGAGGTTCTCTATTGGAGAGATCGCTTTGGAATATGTGCCCACACAAGAAAACATTGCAAACCTTTTCACAAAGGCTCTACCTAGGGAGAATTTTGAACCTTTCTGCAAAGCTTTGGGCTTACTTCCTTTTGTGGATTGACCTCTTTCAACATAGCTTGGCACTTCCTTATACATGAGTGACAGATCTGTGTTCATCTCATCACTCCCAAGGGGAGACTTGTTGGTATATTTTAGTAGTGATGTGTGTGAACACACTTAGGACCATCTGGCCACTTTTTTCCCTCTTTAAGAGGTTTTTTGCCCTAGTTTGTATATACACCTATAACCCTAACGAGTTAATTATATTCATACATTCACTTGATAATTCATTCATTATTGAGTTGTGCTCCAAGCTTCTTCTTCTTCCTTGTGTTGTTCATGTGCTTCTGCAGACCTCAAACTCCATTAAAGTTTTTATGAGGTATATACGCCAAATGTTAAGTTTCAAACAAGTCAAAAATTCTTATATCATTCATCAAAGTACATTGAAAACCATTTTTCTCTATTATTTTGAGTTAAACCCCATTATAAAATAGGATAAATATATATCATGTTCCTACTTAAGAAAGATAAAAAATCCATCTTCATAGTGTTGTTGGACATAAAACTTTTCCCAAAGAGAAATGGAATGCATATATAGTCAATATGTATGTTAAAACATCCATCAAATAAAATTTTGTTCTGCTAGATGTTCATTGTAAGGAATTTTTTAAAAATATGTTTTTACATATAGAAAGAAACATTTATTTCCATTTTTTCAAATTTTCCCACCATAGATTCATTATTTGAAATCAGTTTACAAGATACTTTGAAATTAATTCATCAAGGTAATGCTTCCAAAATTCAAAAATAACAATGGTTTATTCAATCTAATGAGAAAAAAATCATTCTTTTTAGGAGTATAAGTGAATACTACAAGTTGGAACAGGTTATAATTTCTTTATGTTGATAATTGTCCTAAAATATGTATTTCATTATTTTTATCCAATAGAGCATAGGCCCAGTTCTTCCATAAAAAGGTTTAGAATAAAGACACTAATAAATATCATTAAGTGCAAAACAAATGAAACCTAAACAAATAAACTTCCTTCATTTTTTTGGCATAATATTCATAAGGATGTCAAAAAGATTTAATATGTGTGAACAAGTAAGGTCCTCAACAAACTTTGGTAGGTCCCATTGAAACCATCCAATGTTATGACTACATATATGTGAATATATTAAATTCCTTTTTTATGAACTTAAAGGTATTAGTTAACATATTCAATATTTTCTCTAAGAAGTGGATGCTAGATCTTTACGTAATCATATATGGAATCACTTGGTTTCTCTTTTGATCATAGAGTTTCTTCTACGTCTCAATTGATGATGCCCAACAAGTTTAGATGATTATTGTTGTGTTTCATCCTAAGATAATTAAAGTAAAAGTGATTTGTACGGACTCTTGAAATAGGTGTAAACGAATTGAGATGGGAAAACCTTTCCAATTTTATAATGTCTATGTCTATTACCCTAAGGACCCGAATCTTTGTGTTCATGTTGTGTTAAAAAATGAAATTAAAGATGATAATCTCCTTATATAAGTGATTGATCTAGTAGAAATGTACGCAAATTCTTTAATGCTCAAATTGATGTGATATTTGCTCAAGTTTACTACTAAAAACAATAAATTATAGAAAAGTTTCTTGAGGATATTTCCTTTCTTGCAACAAAAAAATACTTGGTTGAATATGTTAAGCTTGATATGTTTATTTTTCCCATCATCCGGTTAGAAATCACTAATATTATATTAAAGCTTACAGAGATATGTTAGCTTCATCCATACACCCATTGCAAGTAAATTCTCTAGTATTAATAATCTTAAGAAGAAAAGGTGGCCATATATCGATCATAAATAACTTTATATGAGAATACGTGAGAAAGATGCAAGTCTAGTCACTTATAATTAAGAAATTGGGTTTCTTATTTCGCATAGAATAAGAAATGTATCAAGGAGTATGAAATATGAAACTTATAAATTATAGTAATTGAGTGCATACAAGCTCTTAGTCAATGTGATAGCTCAAAGTTGAACATTTAAGATAAACTCAAAGATATCATATATATATATATATATATATATAAAATTCAAATATTTTAATCCAATCTTAATTTAAAATAAGCTATGAATTTTAAAATAAGCCTAGTTTAATAGTGTTAAACAGGAAAAGCATATATGCTTTTAATTGAGATTTCTATTCTCTCTTTCAAATTCCAATCAACCTAGATGAAATTTTATCTTTCACCATATATCTTATAAAATTGTATTCACTTCCTATGAAAAATTTAAGTATCACCAATGTTGAGAAATTATATTTATCCTTGAAAACGAAAAATGTTCAAATTGTGATATTCTTTATGGTGACCATTTGAGAAACCTATTTCCTTACCCCTCTCTTTCCATAAATTTGGAAAATTTGAAAACGAGTGCCATTTATTCAAATCAATCAACTTAAAATTGGCCTTGCTCACAAAAGAGGGGATAACTATACCTCAAAGTTTACTAAAAAAATATTTTGCATGACTTCTATCCATAGAATGTTTTGTTCTCCTGTAGCTAAGAGAACAAAATCCAAGTTCAATATGTCCTTGATGTTATAGGCTTTTTAAGATTTGAAGTTATGTTTTCAAAAATGAATTATGTCCATATAATCATCAAAAAGTTTCACATTTCTAAAATTGTTTTGAGTTATACCGATTTTCAATCAAGTGGAAATGCCTTTGACAATAAACGGTCTCATCATAGAATTCTCATACAAGAATGCCTTTGGGTTTATCTTCATTGTGATCCCATAATTTGAGTTCTATTTAGTGTTAATATATTTTGGTAGTGATGTATGTGAACACACTGAGGACTATTGGGGTACTTTTTCCTCTTTAGGAGGGTTTTTTTTTCATATTGTTTATATGTATGTAAGTCCAATAGGCCTCTAATCTTTGTATATTCCACACTTGATAATATATTGTGTGGTATGCTCCTAAGTTCTCCTTCATCCTTGTCTTGCTTATGTGTGTTCCCACTCCAACAACTCATATTAGAGCAAGTCATTGCTCCTTTGATTGCATAGTTGACATGTACTACCAAAGAAATTTCATTATTGTTTGCCAAATTTTATTGAGATTTCTATTCGTCAATACAAGCAACCTAGATTCTGCTATACAGCTTGCATCATCGTATAGTCATTAATCATGGCTGATAATAATGATGTATTTTGCACATGACTATTGAAAATAGCTTTAATGGTTCTAACATGATGCGCACTATCTTTGTTGCAAATAGATTGTAGAATATTGTGCAAGATGTTGAATAACATCTTGTTACACTACAAAAGTTCAAAATGTAGTTGATGTCAATGGTGTTAGAGGATGTTGCAAGTCCTAGTTACAGTGAAGTTCGTGTTTTTAGTTCTCTTTCAGTTCCTATTTTAACTATTTCTATTACACAATCAACCCTCAATAGAAAAAGTTGGACGGGATGGTACAAATGCACAAGCACATGCCTTGATTACCCAAGTGAGAAATGAGGCTCATTTTACTTACCTTCAAAAATAATTGGAGAATAAGTGCATGGATGAAAGTGGCCATTTTCTTAAAAAGATCAAAGATCTTAAGGAGCAATTGGTTCTTGTATATTAAATTCTGTGAGATATTTCAGTTATGTTGTTTGTTCTCAATAGACTTGAGCTTCTTGATTCTTATCGAACTTTTTTTGTACTCTTTGGTTGATACTGAACTTCAATGCAAATACCTCAACATCCAAAAAGTTATTTTGTATTTTGTACAAGAAGGTCGAACCAAGTAAAATAAGTCCAATATGTGTCGCAATTCAATCCTTTGTTGCTAGTGAGAACCACAAAGATAAAAGTGACTCTTATTCTAATAAATATAAATGTGTAAGTGCATCAAAACCAAAGAAGGAAGATAAAGATGAGAAGAGAACATATAAGTAGAAACAATTTTGCAAGTACTATAAGCCAAATGATGATGTTATAAACAATATCCTGGACTTGTTGCTAAGGATGCAAAGAAGAAAAAAAGGCAGGAATGGCCTATTTACTTCTAAAGTTTAGTCTACTAACCTAGTGCAAAATGAATAATGGGCTTGCATTACACAATATAGTTATGATCCATCATCTCTTGATCATTTTATGTCTACTATCGAATCAGAAATTTGATACTTTAATAGTGATGCAACCAAATATATTACCTCTCAATGTGATTTCTTTACTTCACTTGAGCCTTTCTCTACTAGGAATATTGTCACATGTGCAAACAAATCCTCCAATCTGTCATGGGAGATGAATCAATTGTCCTTAATATTGTTGATGGTAGTACATTCACATTATCAAACGTTTTATATATGTCAAGGATCAAGAAGAATCTATTGTCAATTTCAATACTAGCCAAGATTGGCTTGGTAATAAATATTGTTGATGACAAGTGCACAGTACATGATCTCTGAGATGGTGATAAGACACTGCACCTTGTATGATATGTTGTGAGTTGTATAAGCTCACAATGGGATCTCAAGGCATCTTTACAAATGTGACACGTTTGTCTATCTTTTATTCCCTATCAAGATTGTAAATCCCTTTCAGGATGGTAAATCTGTATCTTTGCTTGCATTCTTGGGACTACTCCAGTTTCCTCGTAAACCTTCTTCATTCATTTGATGAATCGAGTCTGCATAGATGGTGATAAGACACTACACCTTGTATGATATGTTGTGAGTTGTATAAGCTCACAATGGGATCTCAAGGCATCTTTACAAATGTGACACGTTTGTCTGTCTTTTATTCCCTTCCAAGATTGTAAATCCCTTTCAGGATGGTAAATCTGTATATTTACTTGCATTCTTGGTACTACTCCAGTTTCCTCGTAAACCTTCTTCATTCATTTGATGAATCGAGTCTGCATAGATCTTCGATAATTTTGCTTCCTAGTAAAGTTAGAATTATAAACCACTTCAAGCACTATTGTGCTGCTTCAGGAGAACCCATGCTAATGAAGTTGGATATAAATACTCGAGCTGGCACAGGGATCTTGTGAAGGACATGATGTCACAATGCAAACTTTCTTCTCCCACACATCAGTTCCCTATATTCACCGCATGCTAGCTAAAGACCAAGGGTACAACGTAGAATTAGAAGTAAGGAACAAAAGTCCCTCGGCTTACGTAAAAATATATATTGAGCGGCTGAAAGCAAGGTTTTTGATGGAGTGAATCAGTGTTTTCTACATTTTCAGCAGAAAACCTTTTTCTGATATGAGCGTACCAAGAAATACAGCCCTTGTGTTAAAAACTAGCCCCAGACAACACTTGTATCACTCTCCCGTTCGTGGCTATCATACGGTAACTCATTCACAGGGAGGATCCAGTAGAAACAAATGATAATCAGACAAGCAAATAGCTATGTACTACCAGAGACCAGAGCAGCAAAATGGTTCGTGATCTTGCATATAATATAATATGAATAAGTATAATTAATTTGGGGTTTCAATCCAAAAAAGGAGCCAGTTTAGGGAAGCTATACAAAGTTCTGAATTTTACTCCTAAAATTAGCTTGGAATAAACTTAGCAAAGCATGTCTACATGTTTGGATTATAAAGCAAGTTCAAAATATCATTTGAATGTTTGGAAAAAACTGGCCCCTTTAATTTTGAGTTTTCCCATCCGGATAGCAGACACATACAGCACAAGCCCTGGAAATTAGTTGGCAGATTATCTGCAGAAGTTAAATAGAAACTGCCAGGTTGAATAATATGGAATGAAGAATGGACAGGAAGTTACCCTCCCTATAAGCTGCATCCCGCATTTAATCAATGTCCATTAGCATGACTTCATATTATAGTTGTATTGCATTCACCAACAGATTTCATTGAGCTTCAAAGAATAAGGGCCATCCCAAGTTTTGGAAGGAGAGAATATAAACATTTTTTGTTTCAAGCAGCTTTCCTCCCCAAGCTAAGATGCATATTTCTCAAGAACCTTGTGGAAGCTATCTCTTGTAATAATTGCACAAAGCTTCCATGCAGCATTAGATTTATTCCACTTATCAACAACCTCACTGGAAGGATCTTTCATTGTCTTCACACTCACAGATTAGAATCAGGGATTGCATAATAGCTGCACTGGAGACAAACTATCCTTTCATGCCAGCACCATCACCTACGCCTCTGCATGGGGCCAATCGTCTGCAGGTCTGAGACAGTTCAAGGAAAAAAATGTCTGTTGCATAGTGAATGAAAAGTACATCAACATACAACATATGACCAAGCTTATAGGTCATCGGGGACCAGGACCAAACAAACAGTCCTAACTTCCCCTGATATGTTACAAACATAATATTATTATATAGGGAGTGGCAGTGCTCTATGTGGAAAAATAGGAACAGCATACTCAATAGGCCATTGCATATGTCTGCCCCTAAAGGAGAGAGAAGGTTAAGCAGACTTAGGTACTTGAATGAGCTTAAGTGTTGTACTTGAAACCAGGTCTAATTCGCATCCCATGGAACACATCTTGATTTGCATTATAAAAGTCAACCAAGTCCTTTGTACCTTCTTCTGTCCTGATCTCCACAAATGCACAAAGTTTGCTAGGATCAAATTTATCCCTGAAGTAAGCCACTTGAGAAACCATACGACCATCATAACCGTGTCTCCTGTGGCGAAACACCTTCTCAAACAACTGAGTCATTGAAGCTTCATTCAGATCTTCAGGGATCCTGTCAACATAAACAGATCTTCTCCTATCCACTTCCTTAAAAGCAGTTGCACTAATGGCTCGTTGTACTGCTAATCTGCTGCTTCTTGAGTCACGGTGCTCATTTTCATGACGACTCAAAAACTCATCTATCTCGTTAATTAATAACCTCTCCCGTAGAGCTGCAGCAGGTCGTGCCACTTCATCCATCTCTTGCAGATCATCCTTATATAAATCCTCTAAACGAGAGTGAAAATGAGGTTTCAGGCGCATACATTCAAAGATGTCCTCCTCCTGATTATACAGTTCCAGCACCAACCTTGCAAGCTCTTCATTAGCAAACACAACAAAAGCACAATACTTTGATGGGACATGCCGTACTTCAGTTATCAGTTGCTGCTCTCCAATGGCTTCTCGTTCTTCTCGAGTCAAATTTTGTAGTAAAACACGTTCAAAAATCCTCTTTATCATGCCTACTGAGGCATTTTCAGGAAGTCTATCAGCATAGATTGTCTTCTCTGGATCTGATCGCTGCCTCTTCAGTCGCAGCATGTGCCTTCCTAGATCATCCCCCTTGTCAGAATCCTCGTTGTAATCGACATATGCTCCACTAGGACGATTCTCTAACTTCTTTGAAGAGCCTGAAGATGTAAGTCGATACCCATGTTTTCCATTACGACTCCACAAATTTAGCCTTTTATCCCCATCATCTTCAGCTGAAAAGGGGACTACTTTTCTACCAAGTTCCATCTTCATGTTCATAAACACCTCTGGTCTTCGTGAATGTAAATCAAGCATAAATTCCACCAGCTCCGGAGTTGCCAGATCAACAAATGCACATCCCCTCGTAGGAACGTACCTCACATCCAGAATCAGCTCTTTACCGCTCGAACTAACCAAAGAAGGGCCAATATAAGTGGTTATTACATCTTCAAAGAGTTGCTTGATAGCAGGACTGGATGCATTCCTCATCAATTCAGTCAAGTAAAGTGGCCTGGGTCTGTCATAATCAGTTCTCGTAGCATTGGCACCATAAGATGTATCGTGTGAAAAATCAGACTCACTTTCATCATCTACTCTGGATTGCAATTTTCCACTGTGATCCTCCTCTTTACTCCTGCCCACAAAAGAGCTTTTTGTCATCAACTCCATATTTCGAGTAGCACCTCTGGAGAAAGATCCTTGCCCTTCTACCCTGTGCAAAGGCACGAACCCCTCAACATCCAAGCCATGAAATACCATGTTATCCTCTTCATAGAGCTTCAACGAAGCCCTGAGAATGTGGTTATTTATCAGTTGGACAAATGCACAATGTTCATCTGGCTTAAGCCTCACATTTACAACCAGTGTAGAGGCATCATTATCATCATCGAAGGAGGGGCTGAACTTTTCTTTTAGGACACATTCTACAATGGTTCCGATTCTCTCTGATGTCATATTCTCTGGTAAGTTAGTAACGCATAAAGTCCTCGAAACCAGCTCTGGCTCCACATCCGAAATATTATTTTGCTCCTCTACGGGGGAAATCATACCTGAGAGTTTCATGCTAGTCCCATCATCATGGACTAATGTCTCGTCGACTTTGCACAATGACCCTGAGGGACTCTTGTACATGTGGCTTTCCTTCTTTACTGGAGAATTAGAAAGAAATTCTTTTGTGGAAAGCACAAGGCTTAACGACGGATCCAGGCTTGTGTTTGCATTACCATAATAAGCAGCATCTGTCTCCTGCAAATCTGCAATATGAGTTGCAATATGAGTAGCCAGCACTGTGGAGAAATGCTCCGCAACACTTTCAAGAAGAGCCTCTGCCTCCTTCACTGCTTCGAGCAAGCCTTTTCTTCTGATACATTTCAAGCGCAGGCCTATAAAACGAGGCCGAGCCACCGGCTCTGACTCATTTGATGTTGAAACTCCAGTCTTGCGCAGAACAACACCAATCATCACACCGGTCTTATCCTGTATTCTCTCCAAGTTCTTGCCATCCTCACCCTTTATTTTTTTCGCAATAACTGGGACAGAAGGAGCCCCATCTCCTTCATGTATTTGAATAGGACCCTCATACCACAGATATTTTATGTGCACTCCACGTACAGCAATGATCTTTAAGATAGTGGCTGCTTGTTCAACAAACCACTTGGCTTCTGCAGCATCACAGATGTCAGAAGTAGTCATAGAGATCTTCATATGTAGAGGACCTACAGAAATGGTTACATAGATAAAATGTCATTAACTAATGAATAAAATGTGAAGAATAAAGGGGAAAAACTCATGATGATATACTAGATTATGTCTAACCATTTTGCACATCCACCTTTACCCCAGAGTTACCCATTAATACATCAGAACCTGTAACTAAATGTTCAAAAAGAAAGTTTTCTTTTAGCAATTGACTTGTCCAATTTAAAAGAAGGATAAAAAATGTGAAATGGTTCTTGATCAGACCATTTGATCCATCAGTTTTGGAACCCAAATCAAGCATGGAGATGCCCGAACTTGTGCAAATTATCTCGGCATCAACCCCTGCCATCAAAAAGGGATTCCATATCAATGCACTCAAAAACAATAAGATCATTGATAAACATCAGACATTGAGGTTTCCACATTCTCAACCATGCATCTGAAAACAATTTTTTATACTCACCATATTCTTCATGAAGATAGAGACTATTCTGCTTTGATATGAGCCATGTTCGAGTTTCTTTGTCAATGGAACCATCCAGGACAACTTCTAAGGTAGCTTTCAATTGCTCTTCCTTGCCATCCTTAGATAATATTGAATCCTCTAAGCTTCTGTGCCAGCTTGGTTCCATCAATGACATCTTCAAGCTATCCATTTCAGACATACCCTCGGCCTCCACTATGGGCATCTCCATAGCATTTTTGTTTCCTTCTGTTGCCCTTTTGAAGTTTCGATGAACCAACAGAGGCTTGGTTAAATCTTCATCCAGAACAAGGGGCTCTTTATCCTTCATTTCTAAGATACTAACAGACACAGTTGAGTCATTAAGGAGTAAAGGATCTCCTCTGGGGTCATTTAAAAGTGATTTCTGACTGTGTTCCACATGTATAAGAGGTGAGCACTCTTCCTTGTCTATTTTCTCAACAGAAACCTTTGATTTTGAATCATCGCATGTTTCTTGGCCAAGGCTTATTCTTACAGTACCTTCTAAGTCCCTAGGACGTTTCAAATTCAAATGCTTTGCTGCATCATCTTCTCTCTCTCTCTTCTTACTCACCTTCCTATAGTCCTCATCAGGACTAGCAGCCCTTCGTACACTATTACGACTTGAGCCTCTCTCTTGTAGCTTTTCTTTTAGGCTTTCAGTGACCTTGTCTCTAGAGTATTTGTCCCTCTCCTTGTGTGATGCCAACCTATCATAAATTCGATGCTCCTCTTTCGACTTTGACTTAGATGCCCTTTCACTTCCATGGTGTGAACTCCGATGCTCTCTGGTACGATCCTCCTTACTCGACCGTGTGATGTCCTTGTCTCTTTCAGCACAACGTTCGAGTCTATCAGAATGTCTAGAAAGATTCCTGCCAAAGCTCTCTCTTTGTTTTGATGGTGACTTCTGGTAGGCCTTTATATCAAAGTCGTCAATGTATAGATCATCCGAGTGTTTAACTAAATGCCTGCTCCGAGAGTCACGATTATGTTCAATGCTAGAAGCCTGTTTTTCTAAACGTCTTCTAGATACACTTGCTAAGATTGTATCCCTCGTGGAAAGTCGTTTAGTTTCAGTCAAAACATCAGATCTCCCTGACTGATTCTTGAGGTGTGGACTTCCTCTGGAATCAGGACTGGTAGAGCGTATCCTATCTTTCCTCTTTTCACTCAACAATGAAGCTATGCTGAGACTTGTATCCAACTTTCTGTTCGAAGAGGCAAGCTTGACTCTACTACCATCATTGTCAACAGTGTGATTCAAAAGTTCTACGTCCTTGGAAGGATTAAATGAACTGCTACAGAAGACCCCATAAAGATACTCAGAATCAAGTTCATCCATCTCATCCAAAGCACATAGAAATGAAGATAGATATCCATTCTTCAACATCTGAGAGAAGCCCTGAGATGAAACCAAATATAAATTGGTATCAACACTCAAATCTTCTTCTCTCCAAGAAACAAGAGCTGCAGGATAAGCAACCATCTCCTCTATGTCTGTTTTCTTCCCCCCAAGGTCTGATCCCAGTAACATGGAGCAATGAAAAATTTTTGAACCATGAGACAATGCCTCGACCTGTAATTGCACAACAGTCATCAATTAGTACAGGTAACATAAAAATGTACACATGCAAGGTCTCACGTCATAAGCCCATATGGATCCTTATATAGCTAGAGTAAGGAAATAAAGTGAATGGGAATGGGTTGACCATCGGCCACCCTTCTCCACAGCTCCAAAGAGAAAATGAAAACTCAAATCACAGAATATCCTGTTCTCATAGCATGTCTATGGATGCAAATAAAATCCGGAAAAATATCTTAAAAACTATTATCATCAGCAACAGATGAGAAAAAGCTTGCTGTATCAAAAACGGCATAAATATATGAATAAATAAAGTTATGTCAAAATCAATACACCCTTTCCAACAAGAGCTACTACAGATCCCCACGATGTCTACAAGAAGTCTCCCTTTAACATACAGATTCTTCAGTAATTAAAACACACACAGATGAAGAGCTACACAAGTATTAAGCCATCCTCTAGTCTTAATGGAAGTTGTAAGCCATTAATAGAGAAAACCAGTCCTCAGAGTGCCACATGAATAAAAGCTAAAACAATAAAATGAAAGCTCAACATTAAAGTTCATCCTAGGATGACATTCCTAAGAATCACACATGAAAACCACACTACAGGTAAACACTATATAGAAACTAATCACTGTGTACATAATAAATTGCAGATTAAGTTCAACGTATGAAATTGCAAGGTTGCCCTTATATTACACTATAGCAACATATATAATGAGACAAATCTAGGCAAACCCTGAACTCGCCTCAAAAGAAAAGTGCAGATATACTTGTGTAGCAGTCATCCGCAAGATTATATAGCCATTCTTGACAAGATATACAAGATGCAGGTACAAGATGAGGAATTGCTCCATTATACATGAAATCAACCGAATACTGCAACATCTGAGTTTCTATCACTTCCACAGATGATGGGCAAGCTCAACCACAATGAAGCCTAAAGCAAGATGCAAGGCAAAGATAGAAAACATTGAGATGGATACAGAGCTGCAAGCTAAACAAAGGAAAAATTGACACATGCATAGCACAAGTCGCAAGTTAAAGATGCAAAAATAAATACAAAGATTAATAAGCAAAAGATGAGCTATATGTCTTGATATTTAAGTGGGGCAGCATGACACAATGGTAACAATACTTCAAAGACTGACCGTGGTTAAAACAGTAACAGCAAAACAAGCAAATGGTAAAAAAACCTTAAGATTGGCCATAGAAATTTTGAATTGTGAAGTCAGAGAACTTACTACAACAAAGACATTGACATGATAGCGAACAAACCAAGGAGAAAAAAGGGTTGTATGGAAGTCTGAACAAAGTTGCATCTAAATGGCACATGAAAACTGAGGAGAAAGCAGGATTGCCCTGGAATATCAATAATTTCATCTAGGTTGTACAAGAAAATGTGAAAGGCTTCATCCAATGTAGAATCAGTCAACCATTAACCTTATGGGTAGGAAGAATTTGCCTGGATCAGGCACCAAGGATTCTTTTTAAGGTTGGATATATAGCACTTACAATGCCATCTCAGAAACTAACTTTAGAACTAGTGAATATTGATAGTATTTCACAAATGTTCATTCCAGAAACGTCAGTAAACCAAATATGCTACTTCATCATGTGCCCACCCTCATGTTCAAAAAGTAGACAACTCTACTAGTGCGATGGATGCAATTACATGCAATATGCCCTACCTTTGTTCAGAAGTCACCTAAAATATGAAAATGCCAAGCCATTATTCAAATGGTACATGTAGTTCAGTTCCAACTCCATCATGACAAACCATATTAAGCATGAAATATTAATTTGATTCGGGAATGCACAGTTTTTTGCCACTTCAAATGAAACAAATATATTATGTCAATATATTTCTCGTTGTTCATCGGATACCCACAAGTATCTCAAAATAAGTCAATGCTTACCATTAATTTGAATCTTTTGACCTCCTCCAGAGAGGCCTCTAACGAAAATTTGAGCTTTATAAGCGATTCAATCACTCCATTTTTCAGTATCTTAACGAACCTACAAGATAAACACAAAAATCACGATATCATGCACCAGAACAGATCCAGCGAGATAGAATGTACGATACACTGAACATAGACACATACTCCTCAGGTTTCAAGATCTTTTTAGATATCAGGTTAGAAGCGATCTTTTTAAGCTGTGAACGAGGCTCGGTAGGGCCGAGATTAAAGGCATCTAAAGGGATGGAAAAAGCAACATCTGTGAACAATTTCCCCTGCCAAAAAGGCCCCATTTCAATACTTCTCTGTGCAAGGGAACCGAGAGTAAAGACGCCAGCATTCCTCGAAGAAGTCGGAGGACGTGTCAGAATCTTAACGGATTGAACTTGCGAGCTGGTAGCACTACCTCCAAGGGATAAAAAGTTAGCAACTGCACTCGTAGAAGCATCTCCCAATGACAAGTTGACTGCAGATCCATCTGCAGATGATGGAGATGATTCACTACATCGCACAGCATGATCACTTAGAAGCTTATATTCATGGAGTTGAGGCTCCACAGACTTCTTACATGTAGAAAAAGAAGACGTTCGATCATAATCTTGACGATCTTCCTTTAGCAGCTCGTGTTCAACTGTTATTCCTGTCTCCGTAGGATTAACGGCGGTCGTGGGAGATATAAACGTATTGCTACTCATAAATTGATAAACGGCGCCAGGTACACTATGACGTTGATCTGTGTCCTCCTTCAAGTCTTCGTGCAATTCGATCTGCGATTTCTGTGTCATAGTCTGCAGAAAATTTGACGTAGCAATCCTTCTTTCTTCATTTTCGATTTCCTCCAAATGTTCAGGAGACGTTTTACTTAATTGACGTTCAAGAGAGGACTCCAAAGTCAGATTAGAGGTCAGCGAGCTTCTTGTAGCGAGAAGCTTTGCAGATGTTTCTGCTGTAATAGTCGATGCATCATCGCAATCCTTTGAAACATTAGGAATCGACCCGTGTTCAGACTGCTCGCTGTTTTTGAAACGTTTATCAGTAGATACGGTCACAACTTTTGGATATGTGCCATCAACAAGGCAATCAGAAGCGGAGCGAGGAGTTTCGTTAAGATCGAGCATGGTGGTGTTAAAATGAGAAGTGGATCTGAAAAACGCAGAATGAGTAAGAGGAGATCTTTGGACAGTTCAGATCTTCGTGGATGTTCGCCATGGGGCAAAGGGAGAAACGTGAATCTCTTCTGAAACAACCACGGCAGGTGCAGACGATGACGATTGAGGAGACCAAACACGAATATCTGTGTCTCGGCACAACACCTCACAGTAGCTTCGCAGGAAGAAGCTGGCCATGGATACGTACGTTAGGTGAGCTGAAGCCGAAAGACGATGGCAGGAATTGTAGAGATTAGAGAGATTGCACAACAGTTGCTGATCAGCGGCACCAAGATTACTCATCAGAGAGGAGAATGAGGGCTACTGCACTGGAGCCCGTTCATATGAGACTTCTTGTCCGCGTAATACCTTGTAAGGACCAAAATGCAAAGCAGCAGTGGAGCTGAAGCAGTCACTAGTGCTTCAATCGACGATACCGCTCATGCCATTGACGTCACCCATTTTATAAGTCAGCTTTTCCTAATAAATTCTAAACGAAGAAAAAGAGCCCTGACGTCCACGACTAGATTGCTAGTCCAGTACCTGATTCGTGAACATTTCCTATATTGCATTTTTGCATTATCACAAAGTTTATCTTTCCGTCACACGGACTCATATGACGTATTTAGGGTTTGGGTTTCTTTTTTTTAATTATAACTTTCTCTCATCTTTAGAATAATGTTCATTGTTCATATTTTCTTTTTTTTTTTTGAGAGTACAATGAATTGGAAACACGCACATAATATAGAGACACTCATCTTTGAGAAACTCATAGATATATTCAGCTAAAATTTGAACTCAAGATTTTCTCTCAAAGACTCAAGAAGTCAAACCATTAGGTTACACGAGCTTGAACTTATTTTATTTGTTTTTTATTTTATGATCCATCTTTAAATATTGTCCATTGTTCATATTTTCTTTGTTTTTCATTTTACAATCTTGTTTTTAGCTCGAATCAATTTGAAAGAACAACTATGCATATAACTATATGGTATAGTGTCGAGGGATCTTCTATATTAAACAAAACAAATCCATACAAGCATTCAAGGTTATTGGCTTTGAAACTCTTACAAGGTAGGGACAATGCAAAGGTCAATCAAATTAATGATCCGAGGGTTCATTGGGAAGTGGCATGAAGGTTGAATTAGGAATTTCTTCCTCAAGGCTTCCTTGAAAGTCCATCTAAAAACGTGAACAAAGTTAGTGCAAAGGTTGCCATGGAAACCTTCTCAAAGGAAATTGCAAAACACCACCAAAGCAAGCCCAATGTTTGTGTAAGTGCCAAATCCATAGGTGAAATTGGAACCCATGCCACCTACGTGGGGTTCAATCGACTTTTTTTTTTTTGAGTACAATGAATTGGAAAGACACACACCCGACCTCGTAAGGTAGAGACACCCTTCTTGGGGAACTCTGAGGCATCCACCCCTAGGCAAGACATGAACCCTGGCCATCTGCATAGGAGTACAAGGCACATCCGCTAAACCACGCCCACTTTATTCAATCGACTTATTGAACCTCTAGATGATATATATATTATTAATCATCTAGTGAACATTAATGTGGTGATAGCTTGGATTCATTATGTGTGGTTGTGTTTTCACATCTTGTCAAAAAGTTTAAATTTTATCATGATATTGGGCGTGAGATGATTCAGTTCTCTTGAATTGATAGTGGATCTACAAAGTTGCATACTATTGTATCTTTCAAATTAGTGGCCTATAGGTCTGAGATTAATGGACCTTTCAATCACAAACTCTTGAATTGATCTAACTAATAAGAAGCCTCTAGCTTATGGAGTAGTGGGTCTCCAAAATTGCATACTAGTGGGTGTTTCAAGTTAGTGGTCTATAGGTATGAGATCAATGGACCTTTGAATCACAAAGTGATAACTTTCAAATTCTTCCTACCATGAAAGGATCTCTTATAATACCTTAGAATTTGTAATCCAATTAATGCACCAAAGACTAGACTCCTTCAAGTAATAAGATGACAATAATGATTCTATTTGGGTAAACATCACCTTCCCCTTGTTATAATGTCAATAAGTTAGCAATCCAAATGGGAATCCTTGATTATGTGAGCAACGGTCCTTATATTATATTTCAAATTGTTCTTCTCTAGTGTCCAAGGTTCATAAAGGATGACACTTGATTGATCAAATTATGGGGAAAGATGCACAAGTGATATCCTTCTTTGTGTTGGGCATTTTTTATATTTTATTCCTTCATGCTTGGTGATGTAATGGCTATATATAAGTAGAAGATAACTAATTAAGATCGGCCAACCTTGTTCAAAATTCGGCTTAGATATTTGGAGTTGAGAAAGTAAAAAATATATATATTCAACAAGGCATCATATGCATTTAATGGATATGTCCAAAGAGAACAATGGCTTCCACAAGAAAGATATACTACTACAATACCTACCTACCTTGTGGCACACTATTTAGGGCAATTTTTATATGCTTTGGTGAGAGAATGACTAGGACATGCGTTTGCACCAAAGATCCTACCAAAAAACGTGCTGAGAAATGTGCACGTAATCTTGTGTCTCTTCATCTACTCTTGCATCGTCTTTCTCCCCAACCAAAAGTCTCATGGTGTTCATATATGTTCCCACTTTATAACAAGAAAAAAAAATAAGTCTAAAAAAATCATAATAGGTTAGAAGACACTTGGAAATAGGGTTTCCTAAGAGGGTCTTGGAACTTCTCTATGAAAGAACAACAAGAGCACGAGAACGATTTGGTAGGGTTCTTGAAGCCATTGAAGCCCCTTATTGGTTTTATTCTCCATGGAACTATGAAGATTTCTTTTGCTTGATCACGACAAAGACATTAGATGTTTAAACTGGCAAAAGCCACTACATGTCGAGCCCCAGGGTTGAACTTTTCACCTCCGCCTCAAGAGGCCAAAGCTTTACCAACCCAATTGTAACCCAACCTACTAGTTGTAACCCAGTCTAACCCCTACTTTTTGAGATACATGGGGTTCTCCCAAGTACTATGTCCATTCACCTGTACAGTTGTACTTTCAAAATTAAATCTTGGGGGAGTAGGCACATACAGTTGTACTTTCAAAATTAAATCTTGGGGGAGTAGGCACATGTCGAACCTCCTTAAAAAAAAAAACATAGATGTGTCTAGGCCTTTAAAAGTGGCTCTCGGACATCCTTTAAGTCGTGCTTTATGACTTATTGTATGTCGTTTCCAATCTTTTAAGTCATGGGTTATGACTTATTTGTATGGCATTTCCTCTCCCTTGAGTTCATCTTTATTCTAAAAAATAGTATGGAAAGACGTAATAGAAGAGATCAAAATGGTTACTTCCATTGTATAAAAAGACATAATAAAATAGTATGGGAAGACATAATAGAAGAGATTAAAATGGTTACTTCCATTGTATAAAAAGACATAATAGAACAGATCAAAATGGCTACTTAAGATCACTATGTACATAGACATATTTGTGTGTTGTTTCCCATATTCTTCCCCTTAAGAATCCTTTTGTGAAGTTAGCAAAAAATCTGAAAACTAACTTAGCCTCTTCCATGTAGCAATATCTTTTGAATCATCGTTCTACTTCACCGAACACTCCTTATGTGAGTGACTTCTAGTCTCTCTTTTTTTATGTGAGTGACTTCTATACTCTCTTTTTTTTAAGTGTGTAATATCCTTTCTAGCTCATACCTCACAATGTCAAATTCACCCAACTTTATTTTAGCCAACTCACATGAAACATTAGATGTATCTCGATAGTTTTTAAAGTTGGAGATGGTTATTCATCATTTCTATCCTCTTAAATATTGTGAAAGAACCACAATAAACAAGAAATGACTTTAGGCAATATCATATTCTCATGGTCTTAGATGTAGGCGGAACTCCAAGATAAACTTGTTCTTTCTATCTCAAAGTTGATCTTCTACTTTGAGGTTCATCATAGGCTCTAGCTTTTTCATAAACTCTCTTAGTGTTGTCCACAATACCTAAGCAATAACTTCATATAGGGTTTTGTTCTCACGGTCTCAAACCTAGATTGGATTCTAAGATAGACTCTCATTATCTCAATTCTCCTCTCTATTTTACTCTTTTGTTAACATCAAAAAATTCCTATATAGCCTCCAAAATAGCCTTAGAAATCTTGGAGTTCAAGGAATGTGGAAGCACATGAATATCACAAGGAAGATGAAGAAGCTTAGAGAATGGCACAATGTTGATATATTACCAAGTGGATGTACAAAGATAAGACACGTTAAGGTTATAGGTGTATATACAAGTTAGGGAAAAAATCCTCTTAAAGAGGGAAAAAAATGCCCCGACAATCGTAAGTGTGTTCACACATATCACTAAAAAAATATATCAATAAATCCTCCTTGAGAGTGATGCAATAAACAAGCAATGGCACCCATGCATAAGGAAGTGTATGTGGAATGAAGTAAATGTTAGATATACTCAATACTCCATCTGCATGAGACCACAAATGATCCATGGTACTCTAAGTTGTATGGCCCCCATTATGAGGAGAAGCCATTATGAGAGTCCGAACATTTGTGATGAGGTCTACTTGAGATCAGCAAAAGTTCTAGATGATCTAAGTGAGTCTAGTTAGAAGGCTAGTCAGGGCTCATGCTTTAATCACACCAGAATTCTGATGGTATGACGGTTCGATAGTCCACCAATCTAGAATTACGGTGATTTGTCTAGGATTCTGGAGGTATGATAGTTTGGTAGCCAACCAATCTTGAATCATGGTGATATGTCTAGAATCCAGGAGGAAGTCTGGAGGTATGATAGTTCAATAGTCAACCCGTCCGAAATTATAGTGACCAGTTCAGCAAACAACTTGTCCGAAATTATGATGACCAATTTGAAATACGGTGACTAGTTTGGTAGTCAACCTATCTGGAAGTTCAGTTACCAGTTCGGTGGTCCAAATTTGTCTGGTGGTTTAAGTTCTATCTCAAGATGTACTCAATCCAATAATTACGAATGTTTTGAAATTACTGATGATCCTAATGGTTATGCCTAAAACATAGCATCAGGTGGTCTCAGAGATCATTCCAAAATTAGTGGATTAGGTAGGATCGGATTATTGAGATAAATCACGGTTATGCACACTGTAAAGCCCTTCGTCTAGAGTTTGTCTATATGTCCATTGAAGCTCCATTGTGGGAGCGCACGGGTGGATAGTATCATTGTTGTATATACATTGCTGCTGACAAATTGAGAATTTGAGTTCTCTGTCTCTCTATCTGTGTACAATTATTTTAGTGTGTTTTGCCTCCCTTTACTCTACGTGACGATCCAATTCCGCTATGTTATTCCTCTTGATCATTTATTTTCTAACATGGTATTAGAGCTTAGGAGGTTTTGAGCATCGCAAAAGCAAAAATGCAGAAGTCATAGAAGTCGCAGAAGTCTTTGAATGACTTAAAGAGAGAAGATGTCAAGGGGTGGGGTCTTCATTTATTGTTGGGAATCAAGGTAGTTCATCAGCAAGAGCATGTAGAACACAAACTGGAGTAGTAATGATGTCAATCGTGCAAACATTGCGTATTCAACCATTAGCCTTCATAGAAGGCAAACTCGATGGTACTAATTACACCTTGTGGACTTCTATCCTTGACTCTTATGAGCTACTCGAGACTGTACTTGGAACTGATTATGAGCCCCAAGAAAAACCTGATCCAAATGATCCTGGTCAAATGGTTCCTCCCAATGCTGATCTTTTATGTGCTTGGAAGCATACTCTATACTCTAGTTACAAGTATTTCTGATAGTGTTGTGACTCTTATTCAGCATACCACAAAGGCATGCGAGGCTTGGAACATATTGAGAGATCAATATGAAACTCAAGATCAGACACGGATTCAGAATTTGGAGAATCAACTAGTAGCAGAGAGGTTTACTGATGGGGAGATTGCTAAAGTGTTCATCACTTGCACAAAGAATCTACGAGATCAAATGGTGGGAGCAGGTGTACCAAAGTCAAGTGAGGAGCTAGCTCAGCGTTGTCTCTGAATTTTTCCACTAGAGTTTGACGGTCTGGCAAGATTTTGGAAATACACTTATTATTACAAGATCACCCACGCAGGGAAACAATACAAGGATATGTAACTGATACACAAAGTCCCACAACTTGGGACTTATAGGTATGGATAACTCGACTAGAGATAATATACAAGATCCCACAACCCAAGATCGTAAGTATGGAACAAGATATCAAGATTACAAGAATTCCCTTCAGGGATATGAACTAGATATAAGAAATGAATGGAAAGGATCTTGTACTACGAGATTACAATAGGACAATAAAGGATGCCCACAATACAAGACTAGACAAGACTGGAGCGAGGACAAGACAAGAACTTGAACTGGAACTTGAAAGTACTTACTTGGTGGTCACGACCCCTTGAGCTCCCAAGACTGGCATTGGCAAGAATGAGAATGAATGTGGCCAACCCCTCCTTATATAGTTTTTCCAAGGGCGGTTACGAGTTGATGATGCCATCAATGATGTCATCAACTGGAAACAAGACCTTTGGGTGTCAGAATTCAGGAAATTTTTGACACTTTCCGAACGCAATGGAAGCATTAGTTTCTCCAAACTCTAAACCAATCATGAGATATGTAAAGTCACATGGAATTTGAGGTTTAGGATGGTTTCCTTTGTGTCCATGATAGCCTCACAATCGCCCTTGATACCTAGATTAGACCATAACCACTAACCTTTGAAGAATTCAGTGCCTTACTCATGGAGGAGGAGTTGTGGCTCAAGACAAGGAATGACAGCGACAAAGGAGAAGCTGCATTCATGGCAAATGCCAAAGGAACTAAAACTGATTCTTCAAAAGATGGGGACAAAAAGAAGAAAGACAAGAAGAAGTTCAAGGGAGAGTGTTTCCACTGCAAGAAGAAAGACCATAGAATCCAAGATTGTCACATTACGAAGGTAGAGGAGAAGAGTGGCTCTTCGAAAAGTGGCAAGGGTAAGGAGGTTGCTAACACTGTCAAAACGAGCTTGCGTTATTTATTATGGTAGAGGAAATATGTTCCTCGGCTGAAGATTTAGCTACAAATGACGCATGGGTATTGGACATTGCTGCCTCTCGTCACATGACAAGCAGAAAAGACCTTTACAGTTCCCGATAACCTCTAGAGGAACCCATCATGGTAAAGGTAGGTAACAATTCAAGATGTCTTACTAAGGGCAAAGGTATGATGTCTTTCATTAATCATAACGGGGACATTAGAAAGCTTTTGGATGTGTTGTATGTTCAAAAAGTCAAACAAAATCTAATTTCCATAGCTTCCATAACCGATCAAGGTCATCACGTGCCTTTCAACAAGACAGGAGCTAAGATTCTGGACTGGAACAACAATGTTGTCGGGACGAGAATAAGGAGGAACAACCTGTACGAGTTGTCTGCTCTTATAGCCATGATTTTTGTGGGCACAAGTAAGCTTTGGCATGAGAGATTTGGCCACATAGGGTACTCAGTACTAAAAGGGATGCACCAAACTCCGGTTGTAGATATGAAAGAACTATGTGAAGCTTGCATGATGGGCAAGAAGTAAAGGAAGGCATTTCCACAAGTAAGCAAGAATAGAGCAAGCATTCCTCTTGAGTTGGTGCATGCTGACTTGTGTAGAAAAATGCCTACACAAGCCTTGGGAGGATCTTCCTACTTCATGCTACTCGTCGATGACTACAGCAAGAAGATGTAGGTGTACTTTCTTCGTGATAAGGCTCAACCTTTTGGTAAGTTTAAAGAATGACTTCAGCTTGTTGAAACTGAAACAAGGAAAAAGATGAAGAAGTTCAAGACGGATGGTGGTGATGAGTTCACGTCAACAAAATTTGATGAATTCTGTAAGGGCAAAGGAATCAAGCATGAACTCACAACAACGCATAGCTCTCAATAGAACGGTGTTGCTGGGTGCCCAAAATGAACCATCATGGAAATGGCAAGGTGCATGTTGAAGGGAAAATGACTACCTAATCATTTTTGGGAAAAGGCCATAAACACAATTGTTTACATCTTGAATCATAGCTACACTAAGGCACTTGATGGAAAGACTCCATAAGAAGCCTACATTGGTAGAAAGCCGTGTTTGGAAGTGAGCATTATGTACACATTTTGGACAAAGAGAGAAACAAGCTTCAACCAAAAAGCACCAAATGTATCTTCTTAGGGTATATTCGAGTCAAAGGAACCATTGAGTATGGTATTCTTTACGATGAAGGATCATCTCTAAGTGGATATTGTGACTCAAATTGTGTAGGGGATATTGATTCCAAAAAATCACTTTTCAGATATTGCTTCTCTTTAGGTTCCAAGATTATTTCTTGGATCAATAAGAAGCAACCAACCGTAGCACTATCTTCTACTGAAGCTAAGTACAAAATGACATGTTTTGCTGCATGTGAAGCAGTATGGTTGAGATGGGTCCTATGGAATATAGGAATTCAAGGACAGGAGGCTACAAGGTTGAGATGCAACAACCAAAGTTGTATAGCCATCGCCAAGAATCCTATTTGTCATGCACCTACTAAGAATATAGAAATCCAATATCACTATGTGCGAGAGTTGATTGAGGATGGAATTGTGGAGTTGAGCTATTGTCGAGCAGATGAAAATGGAGCGGACATTTTCTCCAAGGATTTGGGGAGAGAGCAATTGCATTGACATCTTCCAAAGCTTGGCATTGGACCAAGAAGGTAGTTCACCATAGGTGGACATTGAGGGAGGGTGTTAGATATACTCAATACTCCACTTGCATGAGATCACAAATGATCCATAGTACTCTAAGTTGTATGGATCCCATTATGAGGAGAAACCATTATGAGAGTCCGGACATTTGTGATGAGTTCTACTTGAGACCAGCAAAAGTTCTAGATGATCTAAGTGAGTCAGAAGGCTAGTTTAGGTCATATACTTTAGTCACACCAAAATTCTAGTGGTATGACAATTCGGTAGTCAACCAATCCAGAATTATGGTGATTTGTCTAGGATTCTAGAGGTATGACAATTTGCTAGTCAACCAATCCGGAATCATGATGATGTGTCTGGAATCTTGGAGGAAGTTCGGAGGTATGATAGTTTAGTGGTCAACCTATCCCGAATTACAATGACCAATTCAGCAGACAACTTATCCAAAATTACGATGGCCAGTTTGATAGTCAACTTGTCCGAAATCATGGTGACTAGTTTGGTAGTCAACCTATCTGAAAGTTCGGTTAGCGGTTCGGTGGTCTATATTTGTTTGATGGTCTAAGTTCTATCTGGAGATCTACTCAGTCTAGTAATTATGTATGTTTCAAAATTATATATGATCCCGACAGTTACACCTAAAACATAGCATCGTGGTCCCAGAGATCATGCCTAAATCAGTGGATTAGGAAGGCCCATATTACAAAGGTAAAATCATGGTTATGCACACTATAAAGCCCTTCATCTAGAGTTTTTCTATATGGCCATTGAGCTCCATAGTGGGAGCACAGGGGTGGACAATATCATCGTTGTATATACATTGCTACTGACAAATTGAGAATTTGAGTTCTCTGTCTCTCTATCTGTGTACAATTCTTTTAGTATGTTTTGCCTCTCTTTACTCTACCTGACGATCTGATTCTGTTGTGTTATTCCTCTTGATCATATTTTCAAATAGTAAATCCACAAAAGGCAATAAGCCCAAAGCTTTGCAAAAAGCTTCAAACCTATGCAGAGTCTTTGTGAAAAAGTTTGTAACATTATCTTATGTGGGAACATAGGCCAACTGATGTTTTTAGCAGAGAGTCTCTCACAAACATAATGAGAGTGCGCCTCACAAACATAATGAGAGTCCAACGCGATCTGACTATTAGTAAAGATGGTGATGGCAGAAGATTCACCAACACCAAAATCAGCCAAAAGGCATCCACACACTCAA
>MU260179.1:15000-17500 GCA_020310875.1 Ceratopteris richardii | reverse complement strand
CAAAGAGTGTTTTATATTGACTCAGGGTGCAGCAACCATCTGAGTGGGAATCTATCTTTGATGACTGATATGGAAGCAAGGGTGAATGAACATACAGTTCAGACAGGTGACAATACCAAACATAAAGTGGAGAGCATTGGATCAGTGAAGACAAAGAGTGGAAGTACACTTCTGAGCAAGGTACTTTATGTTCCTACTATTCCAAAAAATTTGATAAGTGTAGGGCAAATTGTGGAGAAAGGATATGAGGTAAGATTCACAAATGATGGTGTTTATGTACAAGATCCAAATCAGGGATATAGAAACATAATTGCAGGTAAAAAGGAAGGAAGATTGTTCACTCTCAAAGTCCAAGGTAATGTGGGACATGCATTATTTACCTATGGAAGTCAAAAGGTATCTGAATTAGACCTATGGCATAAAAGGCTAGGTCATTTCAATGAGAGAGCTATAAAGGAGATGTCAAAGAATCAGGTGGTGCTTGGATTGCCAAACATTGAAGGGCAACATATGGTGTACAAGTGTGAAGCTTGTCAATTAGGTAAAGCACATAAGAGTTCTTACAACAAATCAGGGTACAAGCATTCAAATATGCTTGAATTGGTTCATACAGATGTATGGGGTCCCTCAAGGGACTATAGCATAAATGGATCCAGATATTATGTGTTGTTTGTTGATGATGCAACCAGGTGGATTACTTTGTATGTAATCAAGGATAAATCAGAAGTTTTCAAGACATTCAAACATTTTCATGCTTATGCAGAAAGGATCACAGGACAAAAGCTTAAGAGGTTAAGGTCAGATGGAGGGGGAGAGTATTTCTCTAAAGAGTTTGATGATTATTTGTGGAATGCAGGTATCAAAAGAGAAGTAACTTGCAGGTACTCCCCTCAACAGAATGGAGTAGCAGAAAGGAGGAATAGGACTCTTGTAGAGTTTGCAAGAGCCATGATGAAGGAAAAGAATTGTCCAAATTACTTATGGGCAGAAGCCATTAACACTGCAACATACCTTGTGAATAGGTTGCCTTGCAAAGCTTTGGATGGAGGAACCCCTTATGAAGCATGGTGGGGTAAGAAGCCTAGTCTTGATCATTGTAAAGTATTTGGATGTATTGCTTATGCTTATGTTCCTTCACAATTAAGACATAAGCTAGAACCAAAAGCAGAGAAGTATGTGTTTATTGGATATGATGATAGACAGATGGGTTACAGGTTGTGGAGTCCATCCACAAAGCAATTTCTTGTTACTAAAGATGTGACATTTGATGAGCAAAATATGTGGTATACAGGATCACCAAATGAGTATACAGGTGTTGAAGAAATTCAAAGGAAAGGAAAGGCAAAGGTAAAAGTATGTGAAGAAATTGTTGATGAAGTTGACTCTAGAAGTAGAGTGCAGGATTATGTAGAAGAAGGGCCAAGATTTGATCCAGAGTCAAATGAGGCTGAAACTTCAAGGAATGCAGAAATCAGAAGATCTACAAGAGAAAGGAAAGAACCTATAAGGTATAGTTATGATACATCTTTCCTAACAACAAAAGATTATGCCTACATTGTGAAAACAGAAGAAGATCCAACCACTTATGAAGAAGCCAAAGGTAAACAGAATTGGGAGAAGGCAATGCAGGAAGAGTATGATGCTCTACTTGAAAATGAAACTTGGGAACTAGTACCAAGACCAAAGAATCAGAAGGTCATTGGATGCAAGTGGGTATATAAAACAAAGAGGTTTGCAGATGGTAAGGTGTCTAGATATAAGGCTAGACTTGTGGTCAAAGGTTATGCCCAAACTTATGGGGTAGATTATGATGAAACCTTTAGTCATGTTGCTAAGATGTCTACAATTAGGACATTGATTGCTATTGCTGCTTGCAAGGGATGGAAATTATCACAATTGGATGTGAAAAATGCATTTCTAAATGGATACATTGCAGATGAAGTATATATGGAGCAACCAAAAGGCTTCATGGAATCAATTGGATCAGATTATGTGTGTAAGCTCAAGAGAGCTTTATATGGGTTGAAGCAAGCCCCAAGAGCTTGGAATTACAGATTGGTCAAGTTCTTGAATGAATGTGGATTTCAAGCATCAAAGGCAGATAGTAGCTTGCTAGTGAAGGCAAGTGAAAATGGATACATTTACATGTGCATTTATGTTGATGATATTATTGTTACAGGAACAGATACTCAAGGAATCAATGAACTCAAAAGACAAATAGAGAAGGAGTTTAAGATAAGTGATTTGGGAAACTTATCTTATTTTCTAGGAATGCAGATTGTATATACTCAACATGGAGTATATGTTTCACAAGAGAGATACTTGAAGAATCTTCTAGTCAAGTTTAACATGGAAGATTGCAAGATCTCAACTACACCATTGGAGGTAAATCATAAATTAAGCAGGTATGGAGGTGAAGAGTTCAATGACATGAAGAAATATCAGAGTTTGGTAGGTAGTCTAATCTATGCTACCTTGACAAGGCCAGATCTATCATATG
>MU260178.1:327500-351304 GCA_020310875.1 Ceratopteris richardii | reverse complement strand
TATATGTATGTGTATATGTACATATATATGACGCACCTTATGTACCTTTCCTCCTCGTACCATTCGGTTCACGTACCTTATGTGCACCGAATTGAACGCACCTAACGCACTTGACTGCTATGGTTGGTAAGTTTGGATAAATGATACATCTGTTCTTATGAAAGTATATGTATATGTGTATATATATGCTGCAATTTTAGCTCAAGCCTCATCTTCAATGCCCACTTGTTTATAGATAGACATAGAAAATGTATAGCCTCATAGGCTAAACCTAAAGATATTGGCAATTGCCAAGAAAAACTGACTTGATAGCTTTATAAAGCCCAAGGATTTGTCTTTGATCTTAATGTAGGAGAGATGTTTGAGATACATATGAGAGTATTCACATATCCAAACCTCTTCTCACAATGGATAGAAACAAGGAGGACCTAAGAATAGTTGAATTGGGAGTTGATTTCACATTGTTCTTGACAGAGAATATGTATATAGAAATCAATATCTCGTATATGAGCACACATAAATAACTATTTACTTTGCAATTACATACTGATGTATGATTCAGCAAGAAGTTTATTCCACAATTGTTGGCACTGAATTAAAACTAATGAACTACAATTAACCTAAGAAAAGATTTTGTAAGGCTTTAGTGAGACTTATCGAGAAGAAACTATACCCCTTCTGATCTGAAAATATCACTACTTGAGCATCTTGGCCGATTAGAGTCTGAAGTGCCGAAAAATATTTAGTCGGACTTGACAATGTAACCATATGCATACTTTCTCATATGGTAATTGGCTTTCACCAAAGATAGCTTCGGCTACCTAGTCTCCTTATAAGTTGGTGAAGTAATGTCCTCATAAATAACTGAGATCACACGAATCGGTCAAAGAAATGCTATGCTGCAAAAATAAAAGATGAGTTTGGTGGATCATATATTCATGAAGATGAACCGGCAGATAAGATTATTCTGGAGTACTGCATAGCTTAATTTCGGCTTGTTGTGGCTAAAGTCGATTTAGGTCTTCAGCCTTGGTGAATCTTGGTTCAGAAAGGTCGGCCTAAGGTGAATCACATCAATATTTCCCTGACATCTGTCATCTACAATGTACAATCTTGCAGAAGGTGTATGTTTTAGCAAGAAGGCATATGCCTAAGGTGGTCTATGTGACTAAGGTGATGGTCAACCTGTGGTAAAACTTTGGTGAACTGAGGCTGCTGCAACATTGACTGGGAGGACAGACAGAGGTCTTTATAGTTAAGTACAGGTATTTGTATGATTGGCAAGGTAGAAAGTGGTGAAGAATAACATCTTCGATTCTGTTATTACCAAATGCTTGAACATTCCAAGTGAATATCTATGTGGATAGGCTGCAATCTATATAACCCATTTTGAATATGTTGAGGCAGAGGCAGAATAAATGTGATGGTGGTCAAAGTTGATGATGTTTGAGAAAAGTGGGCCGGCAGGGTCATCTGCATCAGCCACCTCCATTGGCTGACTCTGACTCTAGTTCGGTGGAACCTCTTATCATCCTAGAGATGATCTTTTTCAGGTGTGACATTAAAGTCACAAGCTCTTATCCAATGAAGGTGCAGAGCTTTAATTGGCAGACCCTCTCTCCACTATACATCATCACCTTCCTAGATGAAGAATATCTCGCATCCTAAGATCTATATAAAAGGGTACTTCCATCAGACAGAATGATAGACAGTGTGTGTGAGAACCAGTGACTTATTGGAAGAGGGAGAGAGAGCTGCACGCATACAGAGGAGAGTGCACAAGAGGAGAGTCCAAGTGCCCACAAGAAGTGGAATAGTTGTGTCCTGCAGGTGGAAGGTCTAGGAGTGAAAGCGCAGCAGAGGCAGGAGCTACTCAGAGCTGTGAGTGTTGTGTATGTTCACTCTGGTACACTCTCTGTTGTAAGTTGAGCTACTTGCTTCGATACATCTCTGTTGTATGAGCAAGCAGCTTGGGCTTCACCATTAATCCTTGTAAACCATCTAGATTGAAATCCCCTTCTCTGTGTTTCATCATCATTCACCTATTGGAACTATTTTGGCATGTCTTGAGCCAGAATGTGTTACAGAGTCTCCTGCTTCAACGAGAACCCTGTTTTTACTTTGTAGCTCCCCATACCCATAGCTACAATGTCTGAATGAATTAAACAAAATTAAATTTGTATTTCCAACAACTGATAATAACATTGACAAATATACATGATTAAATCAAAGAGAGAGCAAACATAATGGTTAATGTGCAATGAATGAGTAATGAACATGCAGAACGTGAGACTGAGACACAGGAATCAACCACGAGTCATACCTGTCCTGATACCAAATGTTGATTTTCTGATATTCAAACAATTAAGGAGTACAAGAGATAATATGACAAGATTAATACATTGGATAAATTGTGTTCAAATGAATCAAGAGGAAACTTACTGGCGTGGAAATAAATCTGTGAACATATGGAGCTAATCTCCTGTTGATGATGAACATAAACACATGACTTATTGAACCCTCAATTAAAAGCTCATAAATTGCTGGTTCTTGAGATAAACTGCTGTAGACACAGCGTCTATGTTTACTCATGTGATGCTTGTTGGGATTTCTCTAAGGATGTAGCATTCCTCATGTCGTGCAGGGTTGCTGATGAACATCTTTTATACTTTGTCTTATTGCACCTCTATTTTTGATTACTCGTGATAAAACTTGATGTAAGAGATTTCAATTCAACAGTTTGAAGATTCTTTTCAGCACAGAATGTTTATATATTGGGGTGGTGAATTCGCAGATGTTTTCAATGAACGAGATCGCCTCAAGTTTATTTCTTGAAAACCCTACTGCATTTGCTAAGGTATGCTGATTTATTATTTGATTCTTAAAGCTAGCTTCACGAGAAGTAATAAAAGCTTTTTCATAGTGCTCACGAATGAATTAATACATATCTATGAACTTTCTTAGATGAAGATTCTCCTGAAGTTCTTGATCTATTGATGCCTTAGCAAGGAGGAACCTTCGAACATGACAGGAATTCCTACTGTATAAAGAATAGCAAACTCTTTGAAAATTTTTCATTTTGAAAAACACACATAAGAATGCAGAAGGCAACTAACTGGATAATCTTATTATCTATCTCACTCAATCCAATCTGATATGGATCAAAATCATCATAGATGACTCATATATACTGATTAATGTAGCACCATGCTTACAATGATAAAATAATTTTTCATCTAATACACAAACTGAAGTAAGCACTGGGTAACTGATGGGGAGTTTTAGACATTATGAGGAATTGACAGCCTTTGCCTTGCACAGTTGCCACGTGCAGGAAGCTTTTTAATTAATAAAAAAAATTTGAAAATCTTCATTTTTCCAGTTTTGAGACTTGGAACTTGTGATACTGTATTTATGTTTCTGCATAATTTTCACTCAAAATGTTGTGAGAGATAAATTGCATAGAGCTGTCCATGATGACAGTTGTTCTCCTATGGTAGCAGGCTTCCATAGAGCTGTTATTAAGGAGACGAGAGTGAACAAAGATGCACTTCTTATTTGTAAGTAGGGATCACATATTATCTAGGGTAGTATTTTTAATTTTGATCAAGAGAATAGAGCAGTGCTTATTGTGCCATGAGCTTGGACAGTTTCTGATATCTATTATAATGCATTCCACTTTCTAGCACTTCAAAGCTCAAAGAAATATCAGTTTGCTGATATTACTTTTCAAGGATAGAAAATTCCACACAGTTTTAGAACTTCTAGAGCCATAGCAGAGCATTTCGAGCTGAATCTTCACAATGGAGGAGAGTCCAGTCTTCACAATGACTTTACTTAGAAGGAAGATTTATACTTAAAGTTGTTTTTCTCATTTGCATTTTCATCTCAAAAATAGAGTTGAGGCCTGGATGATGAATTTTTCTTGTATTTGTTTGTCAAGCCCTTAGCTATTGGTTGTAGTCATTTCTTACTATATCATCGAACATGATTGCCAATTCAAGACCTCAAGACTTGGTAACTTCTTGTGTCTTTATAGTGTTATATTCCAAAGATGTACATGTCTGGAGAAAGGAGAAGTTCCTTGCTTGGGGGATAGCCAAGGCCAAAAGGAGAAGTTCCTTGCTTGGGGGATAGCCAAGGCCAAAATCTAGAGAGGTCAGACCATGTACCTACTCGTGATGGCCATATGAGTAGAGGAACCTTAGAGAGAACCCTAGATGGTTACTAGGTGAGAGCTATAAATAGGTTGGGAGGTGAGTCCTAGGAAGGTCATTCTCAACTTACATTTTGTATCAGAGCTTGAGGGGAAGAGCCATCTTGGAAAAGGAGATGGAGATGAAGATGGAGCTTTTTCTATGGCATGAAGAATGGAGGATTCGTGAGTTGATGATCTTCTTCCATGAAGGTGTTCCACATGTCAAAAAATTGAGAAAAAGAAAAGACTACTTGTAGCCTCGTGAGTCGTGGAGAGGACTCACCACAAAGCAAAAAAGGAATGGGATTTCTTTTCTTGTTGGATGATAGGCGACAAAAGAGCGCACGACTTGATACACTAAAGATAGATGGGTTCTCAAAAGGAGAGGAAATATATATATATATATATATATATATATATATATATATATATATATATATATATATATATATATATATATATATATATATATATATATATATATATATATATATATATATATATATATATAGAGAGAGAGAGAGAGAGAGGAGAGAGAGAGAGAGAGAGAGAGAGAGAGAGAGAGAGAGAGAGAGAGAGAGAGAGAGAGAGAGAGAGAGAGAGAGAGAGAGAGAGAGAGAGAGAGAGAGAGAGAGAGAGAGAGAGAGAGAGAGAGAGAGAGAGAGAGAGAGAGAGAGAGAGAGAGAGAGAGAGAGAGAGAGGGAGGGAGGGAGGGAGGGAGGGAGGGAGGGAGGGAGGGAGGGAGAGAGAGAGAGAGAAGAAAGAAAGAAATATTTTTTAACATCTATTAGAAGGCCGAACTCGACCTATGAGATAGAATCAATGTACATAGTTTGTGTCTCCGATCAAATGGAAAGACAAAGCTTGCTGAAAATAAAAAACTGATGCAAAACTAGGTAATGGTGGGCTGGAGCAGGGCCTCTCGGTGGCTCTATATCTCAAGTAAGAATTGCCCTAACTGACGCCGATCTCTAGAGGCCATGATCTCACGAAGGGTAGGCTGTCCTGTGAATAGAGCCTCGTATCTGCTCTTGATATCATCATATGCCTTGCATCGACATACAAAGTGTTCCTCATCCTCTATCTCTACTCAACATATACGACAAATCCTCTCCTCTCTGGGTGTCTGCTTCTCTGTCAGCCTCAATCTCTATTCGGTGTGATGAGACCCTCGGTTGACCAATCGCTACCCTCGAGCTATGAGGCATGTATGTGTCCTTGTAGCGTGGTCTCTGGATGAACCTGTCCGCTAGAAAGTCGAGGAACTGATCTTGATAGTGTGACAGTCTGCATCCAAGGCTGGAAGTGAACCACGTCTGACTAGCGTATAGCTTCCAAAGATCCTGCCTAAGCAAAGTGTTCCTCTCTCTGCATGAGAGGCGAATGAGGGGAGAGTCTAGGTCATACTGGGGGGGGGGGAGAGAGAGAGAGAGAGAGAGAGAGAGAGAGAGAGAGAGAGAGAGAGAGAGAGAGAGAGAGAGAGAGAGAGAGAGAGAGAGAGAGAGAGAGAGAGAGAGAGAGAGAGAGAGAGAGAGAGAGAGAGAGAGAGAGAGAGAGAGAGAGAGAGGAGAGAGAGAGAGAGAGAGAGAGAGAGAGAGAGAGAGAGAGAAGGAGAGGAGAGGAGAGGGGAGGGGAGGGGAGGGGAGGGGCGGGGCGGGGCGGGGCGGGGCGGGGAGGGGAGGGGGGGGGGGGAGGGGGGGGGGGGGGGGAGGGGAGGGGAGGGGAGGGGAGGGGAGGAGAAGAGAGAGGAGAGGAGGAGAGAGAGAGAGAGAGAGAGAGAGAGAGAGAGAGAGAGAGAGAGAGAGAGAGAGAGAGAGAGAGAGAGAGAGAGAGAGAGAGAGAGAGAGAGAGAGAGAGAGAGAGAGAGAGAGAGAGAGAGAGAGAGAGAGAGAGAGAGAGAGAGAGAGAGAGAGGTATATTAACTCTTCCAAAGGCCAAATTTGGCCTATGAGACAAAATCATATACAACTGTGGTAATCTCTGTGTAGCAATGGAAAGGAAAAAAATACTCGCTACACAAAACTATGTAGGCGGAAAACAACAAAGGATGGTGTACCTGGTAATGAGGAGGTAGTGGGAATAAAATAATGGTGCCTGGGGTGAGCGTGGCTCTGGCTCAGCAGATAGTGACCACCTCATACAAGGGGGACCCACGAGGGAGTGAATGTGTATACCCTAATTGCTGATGATGGGTGGAGGTGGGTGGCGTATGTGGTACATCGGCGGCGGTAGGAGTGCCTCCTAGAGGAAGCCTGTCCAAGTGTTGGCGGCGCACATGTGCTCCATCATGTAGTCGTGGGCTATCCTGATGCGTGAGATATCCTCTTGGTGCAGTCGTGGTCGTCGATACCCAATCAGATGTGGTCGGCGTCGCACTCTCTGTGTCGCTTCCTGCTTGAGTGTGAGCCCTATGCCTCTGGGAGGCGGGTCTGCCCGATGTGGATGTAGAACAAATTTTTGAAGGACAGAGTAAAGGATGGCACGAAGGGACCAAATATCAAACTGGGTGCCAAGACGTCCAAAATCTGGAGTTGGGCGCAAAGACGTCCAAAATCTGAAGTTGGGCGCCAAGACGTCCAAAATCTAGAGTTGGGCACCAAGACGTCCAGATGGTAGAGTTGGGCGACTCCATGCCCAAGGCATGCCCAGACAAGCAGACCTGACAAGTCTGCCAAGTGGGGCCAGCCACTCATCATTACACGACAAAGTCTGGTACTGGCAGCGGCCAGGCTGACAAATGAAACCGCCTAGTGCATTAACTTCCCATTACTCCCATGTAACAGACTCTCCTATTGTAACCGGTTCCTCACCTCTCTCCTATAAAAGGGGAAACCTCAAGAGAGATAGAGCATATAGTGCACACTACAGGAGAAGATAGCTAAGAGTGAGTGCAGGCTCAGAGTCTGTAGATAGTAGTCCTGCTCATGTTATTTGCTTATGCTGCTTATGTTATTTGCTGATGTTATTTATGTGAGAATACTTGGAGTTTGAACTCTGTTGTTCCATTGCTTTGGTATGATTAGCTGTGGTATGATTAGCTAATGGCTTGTATTCTAATTGTGTTACATTTGGCTATCTAGTTAGTGTGGTCTGGTGTTCTATTCTGCTCCATGCTTGCTGCTGTTGTGACTCTTACTTCTAAGCGTAGTTTCTAGTGATGATATGGAGGCTTGGGGATATGTGTCTATTATGGTCATGTGCTTTAATGTGTTCATGTGTTTACATATGCTCCAGGAGTAGTGCATTTTGCATTCCCTGCACCCACACACTTCACTTCACCACCTACAGGTGAAAATTTGGCACCCGAACTTATGACGCGGGCAAGGTCACTCGTGGCAAGATTGCCAGAACCACCAGGGGATTTCCTTGTTAAGAAGTGGGTGGAGAAGGCCTTGCCGAAATCCACACAGCAGAAGCTGAGAGAGCTTTTGAGACCAGATGCCACTTTGAGAGAATTTGAAGCCGCTGCCACAAGGATTGAGGCTGCACGGGTTCATTTTGGAACACATCCGGGAAAGACTTTCCCCCAAGATGAAGACATGGTGACAGCCTTGAGGAAGGAACTAGAGACCTTAAAGCTTCAAATAAATCGAGAAGAGGACAAGGGTATTTCGGAAGGTCTCGCTCAAATACGACAAGAACTTGAAGAACTCAAAACATTAAGGGAGGTAAGAACTGGACTATGGTGTTCTCTCTGGAGCACTCAAGGACACACATCACAAGAATGTCCAAGGAGGCTAACATGCCAGTTTTGTGGAAAGGGTGGCCATGAGGCCAAGGATTGTTATTTTTTGAAGGGTCTTGGAAATCAGGCTATGATGCCTGGACAACCTCCGGTAGCTCAATGGGTAGGGGTGGCTTAGACCTCCTTGTTAGGGCAACCATCCTTACCATCCACTACAACACCTCCTGTAACAACTTTTTACAGCAATCAAGGACCTCAACGGCAAGAAGGTAGGCCGCGTCAGAACCGACCACCTAGGCCTATAATGTGTTACAGATGCAGGGAGTATGGACACTTCCAAAGTAAATGTTCACTTCCTGAGGATGCCCCACCATGCAAAAACTGTCCTGAAACACGTGATCATTATACGAAGGACTGCCCAAAGTCAACGCCGTCTACAAGCACACCAGGTAACTCTTGCCCCCTACATATGATCACAGTAACTGATGATGAGGGCAATGTAAACTCTCCAAGTGCCCGAGTGGTCCAGCTTGAGGAACTTCCCGGAGTAATGACTAGGGCACAAAAGTAGAAGGAAGCTTTGAAAGATGCTGCCAAGGAAGCAACAGATTCAACAAAGGATAAAGGGATAAAAACCATGGGGCATGAACCTTCTCAGGGAGCCAACCACAACCAAGACAAGGAGAAAATCTCACGGGGAAGAGTAGGAAGAAATGAAGATACTAATGAGCAAGTTATTGACAAAGCTTATGCAATATCTAAGGAGGACCTAAGGCACTTTCAGAATGGATCTACTTCAAGGAACAATCAAGAAGGCTTTCTCACTGCAGTTCAAGTCTTGTAGAGCACCTACCAATAGGTATCGTTATATAACTTGTTAGCTATGAGTCCTGGATTCAGAGGAGAAGTAATGGCTGCCATAAATGGGTTAGACCCTGGCACTATATTAAGTGGCGGGCAAGGCTTCACTTCTCTAATTTCTCAACAAATACCTATACCCTCAACTTATAGCTCAGAACCATCTAGGATGGCACCTCTTACTGATTACAAGAGCTCTAGATTAACTGTAAGTATCAAGGGAACTCCCTTGGTAGGAGTGATAGTTGATGGGGGATCTGGTATTAATGTGATGCTTGAGTACACACTGACATTGCTAAATCTGAAACCAACTAAGGATGCTCATTTTACAGTATCATTGGCAGCAAGGTAAGCCCACTAGGCATAGTGGAAAAGGTTGAAGTCGTCATCCACCAGCTAAAATTTGTGTTGGATTTTGTGGTAATAACACTCCCAAAGGTGAAGGGAGGATTTCCTCTTTTGATAGGAAGGCCATGGCTACGCCACAGTAAAGCGGTACATGACTGGGGTAGTGACACCTTATGGGTGGCGGGACCAGACAAGGTAATGAGACAGCTTCAGATGGAAGGAGGAACGGATGAAGCCCTGGGTACTTCTCAAGTTGTTCTCCATCCAGAGCAAACTACAGAGGAAGACAAGGAAGATAACAATGGAGAAGATGAACAACAAACTAGACAAGAAGGAGCAAACATTTGGGCCACACCTCCTCCACCATGGGTTCTGGATAATCAAGAAATATCAGGACAAGAAAGGGAGCCTTCACCTCCCTGGGCGACTCCACCTCCTAATTCAAGTTGGGTGTCTAGACCACCTAATCAAAATTGGGCGCCTCCTCTACCTCCAAGAAGCTGGGCGACTCCACCTCCTAGTCCAAGCTGGGTGCCTCCGCCTTCAAGTAGCTGGGTCACTCCAGAGGCTTGGGCTCTATACTCTGCTCAAGGGCCTCCACACTGGGCACCTGAATGGGAAGCTTATCCTCCATCTTGGGCTACCCCTACAATTGGCTGGGCGGCCCAATGGGCATCCGGGAAGCCTCACACAGAGCCATATAAAACAAAATCACCTGACATCAAGGAAGAAGTTGATATAGGAGAAGAAATATCAAATGAAGATCTAGGCGACATCATGGATTGGATTGAGGAGACCAATAATGTTTCATGCTTTACAATAGCAATCAAGGAAAAAGAAGAAGAAGAACCTACTGTGGAGTCTGTGGTATTAGGAGAACCAGCTAAAGATTTCCGAAGAGGTAAAGTTTTGAAAGGAGTTGAAGGAAGAAAAGGGATTAAAGCAAGCCAAACAGAAGAAGAACTAGTAGAAAGCATTTTTCCATTGGTGGAAGTCCCAGTAGGATGGACACAGGAAAAGACCCAGGAAATCACCATCAATGATAGTCCAGCATTCACCAAGCAAATGTTGTTTAAGGACGAGGAAGAGGCAATTTTGGAGCCAGTTAAAGAAATCATCTTAGGGGAAGAAGAAAATCCACAAAATCTTCTACTGGCAAGTTGGTTGTGGGACCACCCTCTTCTTCGCACAGAGGTAATAACATTCATGAATAATTTTAAAGATGTATTTGCATGGAGTTACAAGGATTTGACAGGAATACCAAAAGAACTGGGAATACACACTATTCCTCTAGTGGAAGAAGTTCGGCCAATTCGAGGGAAAATGTATAGGTTAAATCCCAAATATGCAAAAGCAGTCAAGAAGGAAATCCAGAAAATGGAGGAAGCAGGCATCATAGTTCCTGTAGAGCATTCAGAATGGTTGTCCTCTATGGTCATAGCACCTAAGAAGCAACCTAATAAAATCAAGGTTTGTGTCGATTTCCGAGCATTAAATAAGGTAATCATCCCTGATGGGTTTCCCACCCCCTTTTCTGAACAAGTGATTGAAGATGTGGCAAGACATGTGCTGTACAGTTTCATGGATGGTTTCGAAGCACACAAATTAGATCAGCCCATTCATTACGCGAGTAGGCTCCTCTCAAAAGCCGAGAAGAACTACATCACCACAGAAAGGGAAGCATTGGCTATTGTATTTGCCCTCAAGAAATTCAGGCACTACCTTCACAGTGATTACGGATCATCAAGCTTTGGAAGAGTATGGAGATGGTTGCTTCTCTTCCAAGAATTCGACTTTGAAATTGTACAGAGAAGCGGTAGGCAACATGTCATTGCAGACCACCTCTCTCGCATCAGGCATCCAACTAAAGCAACAAAGGGAGTAAAAGATGATTTCCCAGACAACCAAATATACAAGGTAAATATAGCAGCTACATGGTAAGATGATTTAACTCTCCTCCTAAGAAAAGGTCAATTTCGTACCGGGTCTACTCCGTTTGAAAGGCGTAGACTCCTCCTAAAAAGTAAGAATTTCATGATGGCAAAGGATACTCTCTATAAGGTTGGTCCTGATGGGATGTAGAGAAAGTGTCTTCAACCACATGAAACAGAAACTGTTCTTCAATTGGTACATGAGGGAAAGTCTAGTGGTCATTTTCCTGGACATATCATTGCACTGACGGTACTTCAAAGTGGCCTATGGTGGCCATATCTCTTCAGAGATGCCACTAAATTTGCCAAGGCGTGTGATGTTTGTCAACGATGTGCGCCACTACCCGAGGGCAAATGGTCAGGCAGAGAGCACAAATAAGGTCCTCATGCTCTTATTAAGAAAAACATGCTTATAATTTCCTGATACATAGGGCCAGGCATATCTTGGAACCTTGTGGGCCTACAGAACTTCTTTCAAAGCCACAACAGGACATACTCCATTTGAGCTAGTATATGGAATACAAGCAATTGCTCCTTTTGAGTCCTTGCATGGCTCCAATCGCGTGGGAACCAATCGAATTCCTTGATTTACTAGCGCACTCTCAGCCAACATTGTGAGGCTACAACTTCTTGAAGAAAAGAGAAAGATAGGCAATGAAACTCTAGTGGCAGTACAGGAAAAAAGAAAACAAGATCATGATGCAAGCCTCTGGAAATCAAAGATTAAGGAAAAAAGAAAACAAGATCATGATGCAAGCCTCTGGAAGCTTAGTTTTGCTGTACCACCCGCGACTATTTGAGAAGAAGGCTAAGAAGAAGTTGATGCCGAGATGGAACGGACCTTTTAGGGTCATACACACACTTCCAAAAGGGGAAGTACAAATCTCCACATTGACGGGCATAATACTGCCCTTAGTCAATGAATCTAAGCTAAAACCCTATATAGAAGGATAGGAAAGAAGGAATTGCCCGTGTATATAATGTATATACCCTTATGTTATTTCCTATTAGCTTATGTCATTTCCTTATTTAGCTATTGATTTTTTCATCTATCTTCTTCATGTATCCCATTCCCGTTTATCTACTGTCCTTCCCACCCACTCCTAGCACCCACTCCTAGAACACTATGGACCTATGGTCACTGCCATCTTCCTCTTGCTACTCATAGGCATTATGCTACTAATTTCTTCTATCTCTTAATCACATAAAATTTCTCCTCCCTGCCATCCCTCTAAGCGAAGAAGGCAAAAGATCATCTCAAACAATTTACCACTTACTTGGGCAACCTCTTCTCCATCCTTCCTCTCCATGGGCGACCTCTCCTCCACCCTTCCTCTATTGGGGTCCTTTCCTCCACCCTTCCTCTCCTAGGAAAACCTCGCCTTCCTTACTCCTCCTTCCAATGCCACACTCCCTCCAATGCTACAAAGACTCCCTCAACGCCTTCCTTGCTTACCTAAGCACCTGATCTATCCCCTCTAATCTCTTCCCTTCCAAAAATTCCTTCTCCTCCCTCTTAGTAACAAATTTTCTATGCTCTATCATTTGGCACCTCCCCTCTATGGTTGACTAAGATCACTTCCCTTCCTTCTCCATCATTCTAAGGAAAACACCCCTCCACTCCTTCCTCCTCCCTACCTAGAACTCCTCCTCCTCCCACCCCTATTCTCATGACCTCGGTGACACCTACCCTCCACTAAGGAGACTTCTCCTCCCAACTCCTACCATGGGAGACCCTCCTCCCACTCAACCTCTATGGCCAACTTGGGCGACCCTCCTCCCTCTCAACCTCTATGGCCAACTTGGGCGACCCTCCTCCCACTCAATCTCTATGGCCAACTTGGGTGACCCTCCTCCCTCTCAACCTCTATGGCCAACTTGGGCGACCCTCCTCCTTCTCAACCTCTATGGCCAAGACTGGGCGACCCTCATCCTTCCAATTTGCCAACTTCGGCGATCCTCCTCCCTCTCAACCTCTATGGCCAACTTGGGCGACCCTCCTCCCTCTCAACCTCTATGGCCAAGACTGGGCGACCCTCATCCTTCCAATTTGCCAACTTGGGCGACCCTCCTCCCTCTCAAGCTCTATGGCCAAGTTGGGCGACCCCTCATCCCTCCCCCTTGACAATTTGGGCAACCTCTCCTCCATCTCAAACTATTAACCAATCTGGGCGACATACCTCTCCTCCTTCACCTTTGACAATTTGGGCGACCCCTCCTCCTCATGCGTTTTTATGGGCGACCCTCCCTTCTCCTCCCTTCAAATGGCTTGGATCTCCTCCCCTGCTCCCTACTTAGTTATGACTTGGAACAACTCCCCTCCTCCTTCGAGGGTTAAGTTAAAACTCATCTCGATTCTCCTCCTCATTCTAGCCTCCTTAGAATCTCAATAGGCAACCCTTCTTCACTCACTTCTACCCTTGGCAACCTACCTTCCAAATCCCACCTGGGGCGATCCTCCTCCCACCTCTATTCTCATGACCTTGACACCTACTTCCCACCTAAGGCGACCTCTCCCCCTAACTCCCACAATAGGGCGACCCCTCCTCCTAACTCTCACCTTAGGTGACCCTTCCTCCCACCTCCACCTTGGGCGACCCTTCTCCCATTTATAGTTTAGTAAACTAAGGTGACCCTCATCCATACCTAGGGGGACTCCTCCTCTAATCTAGTACCAATTAAGGCACCCATCCTCACCCTTCTTACTCATTCCACACAAGAGCAATACACCCTACCTCAATTATATGATTATCTCCCAAGTGAACATATTCTGACCTCCCGCACCCTTAAAGAGCTCTCAATTGCCCAATGGCTTATAAAAGGTCTTTTTATCGAACTACCAATCTGACATCGGTATCTGACTCAAGGTGAGCACTAAGCCTGAACCCGTCTATCGAGAGGGGGAAAAGGGTGCTCAACTTCCAATGCAAAAAGGTAGTGACAAATGACCAGGCATTATTGACAGTGGAATCAGTGACCATACCATAAAAGTCCTCAAAAGTCTCTTGGATGTGGCGAAAGAACAGCCCCTTAACCGAAGGTCTCTGGACTTCCTCCCTACCACTTATCACAAGACACCTCTCCACCTCCAATCAAAGCAATTTCCCTTCCTTCTCGATTCCGATTTATCTCTCCAAACGCGATCACACTCCATCCCTGATTTTTTGCAACCTGCAGTGACGACTTCCCCTCGGATAGGTTGTCCCCTGGCGACCACATGAGGCGACCTTCCCTCCTGTTGAAGACAACCCCACTCTATTTTGTACAATCGGGCGACCTCCCCTACTGTTAAGGGCGACCCCCCTCCTGTTAAGGGAGACCTCCCCTCCAATTTATTCCTAAGGCAACCTTAGTTTACAAAACCTGCGCCCACTTGAAATCATCGGGAGAATCAATACTCCAGAAATAATGCGCGAACCCTGCTACTCCATCGAGCACTCTTCAGTTTATTAAAACCAAATTATCCTCCCTTTCTGATAGGCGACCACCACGCATCTTCATTCTTATCCAACACCCGGACAAAATTAGACGGCTCAAGCATCTGACAACAGCGCGCCATAGTTAAATCAATTCCAATCGTTCTCTCTGTCTAGATCCACAGTTCGGCTCCTTTATAATTTGCACGCAATCCAACCCGCATCACCAAGAATCACCGTGAGTACTTGCTACGACAATTTCAACATCCGCTCCTCAGGTATATGATAAGAGCAATCTAAGCACCTCGTCAATCTCATATCCCGAACAGAACTCTACTGAGGACTCCCCGCCAAATACTCTGCTGTGCAACAAGAACCTCTTAGACCAAGTCCATTTGTGAGAAGCTGGAGAATCTAGACTCCAATTTTGATCGAACCTCTCGGATCAGTGCCCAATCGTGACTAATCCTAATCGTGCTATGGACCACATTGCCACGTACACCTGCTCCCTCATAAACCTCCCGACAAGCAGCCTCTTCAGCACTTTCATCAGTCGCCCATCCACCCCTGAGAAAGAGAACACCTGGACCACCTTGTGTTGTACCCATCAAATATTCAATGAATTGTCCTATGTCTGTACAGTTTGAGACCGCATGGAATCAGTACCTGTAGGGAACACATCCTGCAATGAGGTGGTATCCATGTTGGTATCTTTGTTGAGGGCGACTGATACTGGCTACCAAGGGGTTTAGATCGCCATTACTGGAGGCTACCCTGGAAATGCCAGAATTATCATCCATGCTAATCGACCAGCTTCTGATTCTCTAAGAGATACTTGATTGGAGTTCCAGCCACATCCCTGCCTATCAACGTTTCTAGTGGATTGTCCAGCTCTACAAAGTAAGCAAGCCACATCCCTGCCTATCAACGTTTCTAGTGGATTGTCCAGCTCTACAAAGTAAGCAAGCAGCCTCTTCGATCGTTATCCAGACGTGCTACGTAGTTATCCAATTATCCTCCACGTTTGATTAAATTATTACCTCACCTTCAATATCACTTCTTTATATACACTTGGGGAACTATAATTATCATGGCCTCATCTTCAGTAGAAATTGAGGAAACGTTTTCAGAATTCAAAACCGACACAGAGAGTGCATCTGGCCAGTCCAGTTCAAATGGAGACTCTAGGGATTCACTCTATGTGGTCTCTGAGGAGAATCCTTCCGAGTCAGAATCACTTGATGAGGAAATTCAGCAGGATCAGAGCACATCTCCAGCAGCAAATATAAAGGACACTCTACGTCATCAGCAAATGTGGCAAACGTGGCCACCACCACAGAAATCATATCTCCATCCCTGGTGAGATCTCCTTGAAATTGGACTTAAGCATATGTGGTAAGCTTCAAAACTCATTCACTTTAGAAGAATTGAAGAATATGGGTTTACTCACAATAGCAAATGCCAAGCTCCCTTCACTTAGTGACCCTCAGAATTGTGGTATGGAGATCTTAACACTCTTCAAGTCCTTTCCATTCCTTTCTACAGGAAGGATCACTAAAGACAAGCTCGCCGTTATGTTGGGAACACAAGGGATTCCAGAATCAAAGAAGGCAGGCAGTTATGCAGAGTTGGCCGTTCCCGATATATTGCAGGCATGTACGACTAGTTTCTCCACTCCGAATTGTAGTCAGGTAACCATGAATAGGCTCTTATTATTCAAGGCATTCTTCCTCGTGAAGGATAATTTACATTTCACCGATGTGAAACTATGTGAACCTCTTCTTTGCTTCGCCTAAGCAAAACCCTACCCATATCACAAAATTCTACTTCATACGCTCGCCAAACGAAAGAAAAGATATGGGAAGCAGGTAGGCGAAAGGGCTCTTACTTTCAAAGTGGTAGGAGGTCACATTATGCTGTACATATATAGGTACTTTGCAGCCCTCCATTCAAAAGACGGGTCGCGACCGACATCATCTAAACATCCACATGCAGCGCACCCTCGCAAGAAACGAAGAGTGAAGATTCAGAAAGATTCCAGGGCACTCCTCGACACTCTTTCAATCGACCAGTAAGGATATGCTAGAGCATCAAAAAAGGTACGCACATCAGTCAACACTCCCTTTCCGCCTATCAAACTAGTACCTACTTCATCTAAAAAAGCTTCTCTTTCTATTCAATCCACTCCACCTTCACAAACCCCACACACTTCAAACGCACCTACTGCACCCATTACCCCACCTCCTTCCACTCCCACTCCCCCTCGCTACCACCATGTCCACTCCTATTACCATTGATCCACCCATAGACCCAATCATAGTACAAGAAGAGGTTTAAAAACGAGGTTTAAATCGTAGAGGTTTATAAAATCCAAAATAAAAATCGAGGTTTTTATTCACTGTGAGAGATTTTTATTTTTTGAAACATAAAGCTATGTACCAATGCATGTTTAACGCCTTTTTGATATACTTAACATGAATAACATATAAAATCACCTAATAAAATTACTCAATAGTCTATAATCTCTAGTGACCACACTATTTTCTACCCATCTAGACTCTATAAGGCAAGTGGCAAGGGGCATATAGTGTCGAAGTGAAGCTTGAAGAAAGGGGCAAATAGGGAAGGTTGAAGCAAAGGGAAAATAGAGAAGGCGGAATTCCAAAGCAACTTGCAAGGGGCTTATCGTGCTCTATTGCTAATGCTCTAAAGCTCACCTTATGTTCTAACTTCTTTCTAATTCAAGCTCTCAAGATGAGTGTGTAAGAGAAGATCAGAAACTATTAGTGAAGAAACTATTAGTGAAGCTGGAAGCAAATTTGAAAATATATGACCCTTGGTCTTTTGCTGATAATGATTTTTTTGAAAAAAAACCTTCATAAAAATCGTTAAAAATCGTTTAAATCGTTCCAACGATTTAAAAAACGATTTTTATTTAAAAATCGTCGATTTTTTTGTACTATGGACCCAATTCATCTCCAATTTCCATCATGTCCCACACCACCACCTTCCCCTCCACAACCCGCACCACCCCACTCCCCCATCTCATCCCCCTTCGCCACCATCTCATCCCCCTTCGCCACTCCCACCAGAATCGACATCTATTCCCCCAAGTAATACACCCCTCCCACCTACGCAACCTCAAACCTCTATTCAACCACCCCCGTTCAAAATACTACCCTTTCCACCACCATTTTGGTTCTCTCCTTCCCGCCATAACCCCGCTACAGATTTACCTCCGCACCCATTTATTGATGCATCTAGTGTAGAGCAACAACAGCTATCCACGAATGAGAGATACAAAAAACATATCTGGCCCTTAGTTCCCAATCACTTACAGAATATGTGCCAGATGGATGTTGCAAAAAACAGATTTTCTGAGATTACTAACAAACTTATGGAAGACAGGCAAGCTTGTATGAATTTAGAGAATCGGCTACGCAATCATGCTCAAATGTTGAGTGAAGAATGTCTTAGAGTAAGCCTCGTCAACAAGGAGATGTACATGCAGATTGTAGAATTGTCTGGACACTTCAGGGATGCCAACCGACTTGAAAAGAAGGTACAAAACTTAGAAGCATTTCTGCAAGATGAAGAAGAAAAGACCAAGAAGCTGAAGGCTGAAAATAAGGAACTCAAGGGAGCTAACAAGAACCTCTTGGCTGAAAATGCACTGCTAAAGAGGCAAAGGGATGCACTCAAATCCAAGTTTAGTGCGTTAAAAGCTTTGCTCACATCTTCTGACACGGAGGACCTCACCCCACCACCAACAGCAGGAGAAAACGACCAAGAAGTTATTCCAAATGAAGATGAGCAGGACACTTCAGCTGAACATCGAAGGCCTGGAAAGGAGCCTGCATGTGACTAGTATCATGGTCATTTGGAAGGAGATCATTATTTTTTGCTGTTTAGTTTCCTAGTATTTTCTTTTATTGCTTCACAGTGTCATAGTTTTTATGATTGCACCAGTTGTATAACTCTTCAGGGAACTTTATTTTGTACTGGAAGAACTCATAGTTATTTTTGGAAGCTCATGATGTATTACTCCCCTTTCTCTCTGGAATTATCTGATGTAATCACTCCATTTATTCTCTTGTAACACCTCAATTATTTATTTTTCCCTTCTCTCCGAGATGGAGAGACACTAGTGGCTGGCAACCTGTAGAACAAATTTTTGAAGGACAGAGTAGAGGATGGCACCAAGGGACCAAATATCAAACTGGGCGCCAAGACGTCCAAAATCTGGAGTTGGGCGCAAAGACGTCCAAAATCTGAAGTTGGGCGCAAAGACGTCCAAAAACTGGAGTTGGGCACCAAGACGTCCAGATGGTAGAGTTGGGCGACTGCATGCCCAAGGCATGCCCAGACAAGCAGACCTGACACGGCGGCCAAGTGGGGCCCAAGCACTCATCATTACACGACAAAGTTTGGTACTGGCGGCGGCCAGGCTGACAAATGAAACCACCTAGTGCATTAACTTCCCATTACTCCCATGTAACAGACTCTCCTATTGTAACCGGTTCCTAACCTCTCTCCTATAAAAGGGGAAACCTCAAGAGAGATAGAGCATATAGTGCACACTACAGGAGAAGATAGCTAAGAGTGAGTGCAGGCTCAGAGTCTGTAGATAGTAGAGTCCTGCTCATGTTATTTGCTTATGCCGCTTATGTTATTTGCTGATGTTATTTATGTGAGAATACTTGGAGTTTGAACTCTGTTGTTCCATTGCTTTGGTGTGATTAGCTATGGTATGATTAGCTAATGGCTTGTATTCTAATTGTATTACATTTGGTTATCTAGTTAGTGTGGTTTGGTGTTCTATTCTCCTCCATGCTTGCTACTGTTGTGACTCTTACTTCTAAGCATAGTTTCTAGTGATGATATGGAGGCCTGGGGATATGTGTCTATTATGGTTATGTGCTTTAATGTGTTCATGTGTTTACATATGCTCCAGGAGTAGTGCATTTTGCATTCCCTGCACCCACACACTTCACTTGCACCCACACACTTCACTTCACCACCTACACTGGACCAACGTGCTCAAAATACTGAGTAATAGTCTGCTGGGTAGTCACCGGTGTCTAGTGTGTAGGCTCTAGCATCTGATCCCGTCTCTCATATGCAGCGATGAGGAAACGCCCCATCCTCCGCTGGTCAGCAGCAGCCATGCACAACTGGAGTGACTCCTCTAATTGGAACTGTGCTCGTAGGTCCGAATATGCCGTGGCATCAGATAAAGAGGTGCTCCTCACTCTCTATCTCTGTATGGCATACTGGGCACCACCTCTCCTCTCGAGGGACTCCTCTAGCCAGACCCCTCTCGATCTCGAGCTGAGGTGATGAAACTCGAAGCTTCCCAATGATGACTCGAAGGTGGTGTGGTAGGTATGTCTGCATGTAGCGTGGAGTCTCAATGAAGCCCTGGTTTGAAATCCGTAGAAAATGCTCACGGTAGTGAAGCATTTTCGATGTCAATGTCCTCCCCGAGCTGATCCATGTCCTCTGTATGTATGTATGCCATATCTCCTGACGGATGATCCTATTTTTCTCTTGGTGGGAGAGAGAATAGGTGGGAGCCTGGGAGTCGTACTGTACTTGTGGTAGTCTGTCTATGTCAAAACCATGGAGGGCAAGCCAATCCCGTGTCTGTGCATACCATGATGAGGTGTCTCCGGCTAGTGCCATGTCGCGTGATGGTTGGAAAGCTCTATAAGTGATGCGCTTTGTGTCCATGCTCTCGATCCTGTGTAATAGGCATACTGTTTGGAAGAGTGCCTCTACTAGCATCGGTGGTGCAGCAAGCTCTGCCCTAATGATATCATGGGTTACCAAAGATTTGCTGCGGATGAGTCTAGCTATCATGAGAATCTGCTGCCTCTCCAGTGCTGTCCATGATGATGTGGCTAATCCCGATCCCTATATAGCTGCACCATACACGAGTGCTGGGGTAACTAAAGTGTCGAAGAGCCACCCCTTTGTGTGGGGCCCCTGAAAATATGCCTGGTGACATTGTCTCTCCATCAAAGCTAGCGATGCGTATCCACGTGTGATGCGATCACGGGCTGCCTGAGACATGGAGAAAACCCCAGAGGCTGATGTGAAAGTCACTCCCAAGTAGACATATGAACCAACTACCTCGATGTGTCCACCTGCCGCTGTGAAAGACCTGTATCTTCTCACCTGTGCTTATGTATGGAGGATCAAAACCTTGGTTTTACCAAGGTTCACTGATAATCCTCTATGTGTACAAAAATCATCTAGGCCGTGTAGGTGACGCTGTAGACCCTCTGCAGACTCTGAAACGAGCACAATATCATCAGCATATAAAAGAATGTGGATAGTGGTCCCTCGTACCTCAATGCCCTCTCCTCCTTGCTGCCATATGAAGTCCACTGTCTCGTCAATGTATAAACCAAAAAGGGTGGGTGAGAGGGGGCACCCTTGCTTCCCCCCGATGGTGCTAGCAAGTGAATTGGATAGACTGCTTGGACATCTGACTCTACCTGATACTCTCTCATATAAGGCGTAGATCCCCCATATTATCTCCTCTATAGCCCCGATATCGTGTAGACATCTGAAGAGCCGCTCCCTAGGAATCGTGTCGAAGGCTTTGCGGAAGTCCACAAAGCAAGAGTACAATCCCCTCTTCCTCACACATGCCTAGTCGGTCAAGCATCTCAAAGTGAAGATGTGGTCAATGGTAGAGTAATCTCGTCTGAATCCTGCTTGTCCGGGGCCATGATACCCTTCCTCTCGGCAAGAGTGCTCAACTCTGTCTCTAGCATTGCCCCATATAACTTGGCCAGTATGGGGCCAATCATGATCGTCCGGTATGTGGATGGATCCATAACATCGCCTGACTTATGAATGGGCACAATGGTGTGCTCAGTCCATGAGTCAGGAAACCCTTCAACCATTTCTTGGTTGAAGAGGTGGGCAATGAGCGGTGCTAGAGTCGTGCATCCGTAGATGAGATGCTCTGTCCTTCCATGCTGTAGATGGGCAATGGCACGGCTTACCATAGTCGATGTGAAGAAGTCAGAGGTAGTGGGGTGTGAGCTCTGTGGCATGGGAATGGGGGGCTGGTCCGGGATCTCGTATAGGTTCTACGCATAGCTATGCCAAGTGCTCGGGTCTCGAATGGGTGTCTGTTGTCTCCTCTCTCTCAGATATGGGGACTCGGGGGGGAGAGAGAGAGAGAGAGAGAGAGAGAGAGAGAGAGAGAGAGAGAGAGAGAGAGAGAGAGAGAGAGAGAGAGAGAGAGAGAGAGAGAGAGAGAGAGAGAGAGAGAGAGAGAGAGAGAGAGAGAGAGAGAGAGAGAGAGAGAGAGAGAGGAGGGAGGGAGGGAGGGGAGGGAGGGAGGGAGGGAGGGAGGGAGCGAGATATTAACATCTTCCGAAGGCCAAACTTGGCCTTTGAGACAAAGCCATGTACAATTGTAGTAACCCCTGTGTAGAAATAAAAAGGAAAATTTTTACTCGCTACACAAAACTATGAAAAAGGTTGGAAACTACCAAAGGATAGTGTACCAGGTGATGGAGAGGTAGTGGGGATATTGTAATAATGCGTGAGGAGATATGGCTTTGACTCTGTAGATAATGGCCACCTAATACATGGGGGACCCATGGCGGGAGTGAAGATGTGTATCCTAACTATTGATGATGGGTGGAGGTGGGTGGAGTATGTGGTACACTGACGACGGACTGAGTGCCTCCTGAAGGAAGGCTACCAATGTGGTGGTGGTGCCCCTCTGCTCCATCATGTGGTCATGGGCTATCTTGATGCGTGAGATATCCTCCTGGGATAGTCGTGGTCGTCGGTATCCAACCATATGTGGGCGGCATTGCACTCTCTGGCCGCGGTTTGCTGGAGCATAAGCCCTATGCCCTTGGAAGGTGGGCCCGTCCGATGTAGCACATCTCGCTGAAATAACTGAGTAATTGTCTTCTGGGTACTCATCTGTGTATGATGCGTGGGCTGTAGGGACTGCTCTCGTCTCTCATACGCTTCCGTGAGGAAGCATCCCAACCTTTGCTAGTCTCCAGTGGTCATGCACAACTGCAGTGACTCCTCTATCTGGAACTGTGCTCGTAGGTTTGAGTATGCTGGACATCTGGTAACAAAGTGCTCCTCACTCTCTATCTCTGTTATGGCATATGGGCACCCCCTCTCCTCTCTAGGGAACCCCCCCCCCCCCCCCCCCCCCCCCCCCGCCCCGGGTCCGACCCCTCCCGATCTTGAGCTGATGTGATGAAACTCGAAGCTGCCCAATGACGACTCGAAGGTGGTGTGGTATGTATGTCTGCATATAGCATGGAGTCTCAATGAAGCCCTTGTCTCAGATTTGTAGAAAATGCTCATGGTAGTGGAGCATTTTCAGTGGCAATGTATCCCTAGGGCTAATCCATGTCCTCTGTATGTAGGTATGCCATATCTCTTGACGAATGACCCTCTTCCTCTCCTGATGGGAGAGCGAAGGTTGGGGCATGTAAGTCATACTGCAATGGTGGTAGTCTGTCTATGTCAAACCCATGATGGGCCAGCCAATCCCGTGTCTGTGTGTACCATGAGGAGGTGTCTCCTGCTAGCGCCATGTCGCGTGATGCCTAGAAAGCTCGATAAGTGATGCACTCTGTGTCCATGCTCCGGATCCTGTGTAATAGGTTTACTGTCTGGAATAGTGCCTCTATTAGCATCGACGGTGGAGCAAGCTTTGCTCTAATGATATCATGTGGTACCGATGGCTTGCTGCGGACGAGTCCGGCAATCATGAGAATCTGTGGCCTGTCCAGTGCTGTCCATGCTGATGTAGTTATACCGAAGTGTCAAAGAGCGACCCCTTTGTGTGGGGCTCCTGAAAATATGCCTGGTGGCATTGTCTCTTCATCGAAGCTAGCTTTGCATACCTAGGTGTGATGCGATCATGGGCTCCTTGAGACATGGAGAAAACCCCATAGGCTGCTTTGAATGTCACTCCCAAGTAGACATATGATCCGACTACCTCATTCGGTCCGGCTGCTGCTGTGAAAGAGCTGTGGCTCCTCACTTGTGCTGATGTATGAAAGATCATAACCTTGGTTTTACCAAGGTTCACAGATAGCCTTCTATGTATGCAGAAGTCATCTAGGCTGTGTAGGTGGTGCTGTAGACCTTCTGCAGACTCTGAAACCAGCACAATATCATCCGCATATAAAAGAATATGGATAGTGGTCCCTCGTACCTCAATGCCCTCCTTGGTCCCTCGTACTTCAATGCCCTCCCCTCCGTGCTGCAGTATGAAGTCCACAATCTCGTCAATGTATAGGCCAAAGAGGGTGGGTGAAAGAGGGCATCCTTGCTTCACCACGATGGTGCTATTAAGTGAGTCG
>MU260178.1:227500-320000 GCA_020310875.1 Ceratopteris richardii | reverse complement strand
ATACCAGCATAGAGACTCACTGTCTTGCTCTTTCCCCTAGAGCCAAGAAGTCCTTGCTAGTTGGTGCTAGCTAGAGGGTACCGTGGAAGTAGGGAATGGAGTAGATTGTGTAGTTCACTTGTCTGCAGCAATTGTTCTAGTGTTTTTATAAGTATATTTCCACTTTTTCTGCTATCATTTTTCAAGTGTTCTTCTCAAGTGTATTTTTAAGTGTGACATTGTTTGGTGTTCATGCTCTAGGAGTAGTGCATGTTGCATTGCCTACACCCACACACACAATTTCACCATCTACAAGTGAAAATTTGGCATTCTCGGGGGGACACGAATCTACGGTCCCTTGATTAGAAGTCAAATGCCTTATCCATGACAGGCTCAACTCCGAGCCACACCGTGCCGAAGTTTTGGAAACAGGTTAACAAGGCGCCCAACTTCACTTTTTGGGTGCAACGACGCCCAACTTCTGGCAACAAGGGCACCAAGGCTCCCAACAATACTTTCAAGGCACGCCACGGTGTCCAACTTTTCTGGGCTTCATTTTCTGATGCAAAACTGAGGAGACAAGGTGGTCCAAGCTCTGACATGGCGACATGTGGCTGACATAGGCTGACAAGGTGGCTAGCAACAGGCGGAGTAAATCTCCGCCACCCAAATTGAGCCACTACATGACAAAGTCCGGTACTGGCAAATGTAACTGTCCCGAGTACATCAACTCCCTCACTTCTCTTGTAATAGTGTTTTTCTAAGTATATTTCCACTTATTCTGCTATCATTGTTCAAGTGTTCTTCACAAGTGTTCTTCTCAGGTGTAGTTTTAAGTGTGCCATTGTTTGGTGTTCATGCTCCAGTAGTGCTGCATTTTGCATTCCTTGCACCCTCACACACAATTTCACCATCTACAAATGATAACGTCAGTCCAATCGGTTTCGGCCCAATTGGTGAGGGTATTAATCACATATCAATGAGCATATAACAGTAAAGAGCTTAGCTTTGGAATATGCTTGACATGTTTTCTGCTTTGAGAATCAGCAATTAGGGATTGCCTTTATGCCATTTGTCACTCGCCTTGAAAAGGGTGCCTCTTTCAACTCAAAGTAGAATGAACCATTTGACATTCATAAAACTGCCTGTCAAGAGAGAAGCTATTAGGGTGGTTCTGTTTATGACTGCGATTCCAACAGTAGGGAGAAAAGAGGGAGCATCTAGAATCATTCCTATATATAAGGGTGATATTCTGTATCCCTTTATCTATGCAAGAGAAGGGAGGGTGCAAAAGAGCAGCAATTGTGTGAGCAGCTTTTCTTCTGTGTGCTCCAAAGTCCAGTGGCATGGTGTTTAAGCAGATTCTGAAGGAGCTCAAGGGCTTGCAGGACCCTCCCACTCCATGCAGTGCAGGTCCAGACTCCAGTAGCAGAGGACATGTTTTATTGGCTGGCCAAAATCATAGGGCCTCCAAACATTCCTTATGTCGGAGGTGTTCTTCTCATTACCATCCATGCAATCCAGATTATCCATTCCAGCTGCCAAAAGGTTGCTTTTTGCACAAAAGTCTGTTGTCAAAACATCAACTGTAATGTTAGCATTTGGTTGGACACACTTGAAGAGTAATGGAGTCCACCTTTGTCTTTTAAGGTTCTTCTGTCAATCTTCTCTTTGCTTAGAGATCCAATCCACATGATCCCTTGTTCCTCTCCCTGAGATGACTCAGTTGTATAAGACTGACACGGTGAAAGTACGAGGCTACAGCAAGAAGCTGGATGCAGAAAGTATGCAATCGGTTGAATTTCATATGAACAGAAAGTCTGACATAATTATGCTTGCTCCAAGGGAAGATTTTGGGTAAATAGGATTTTGAAAAGCTATGCCAACATTGTGCAGAGAATACTGCCCTCAAGTTACCATGTTTCATATTTCTCTCTTAGAAAATATGTGGAGGCAATAATCAAAAGAAAAGCACTTGCGAGAACTCCTACAATACTGGGTTCAGCTTGTGCACGTGGTAAATGCTCCTACAAAACTAGCTTCAGCTTATGAAGTCATGTTTGACACCTCTATATCATGAGATTAATCAAGATTGGGCCTTCTGAGGCTATTTTCTGTATCAAACTTTCAACCGCTTACGATATAGTCCAAGTGATCATGTCTCCTGAATTCAACTCATTACTTATCTCATATGAGGTACTTGTAGCTTTCCCTCTTAGTTATTTAGCTCTTAATCAGTCATTCAGCAGGGCCATCCCTCAATCATTTTAATTCAGAGTCTATCATTGAATTTCGTTCACTGAGTCAATCAGTTGACTTTAATTACTCAATTGTAACTGATGCTTCTTGTCTCTGCCCAAAGGATCCATATCAGCATTCGCTTGAGGAGAGCTTCTGCATATCCGCTTACAGTTTTCATAAATCATTTCAATTTGTGGTCATTTCACTGGTTCTCATCATGCTATGGGTTTATATCCTAGTATACCACTCAATGTTGTTATTTTTTTTAATGTTTTATAACCTTCCCATTCAGCTTGTTTTATGAGCATCTTTCAGCCTCTTTATCAGTACCAGTCATGGCATTTTTACCTTACTTTTCGAAGAAAACTTCTCTTTGAACATTTATGTGATGTTGAAGACATGTAGAAACATGTAACTCTTCAGAGAACAGTTATTGTTGCACAATTAGACAGCTGAACCAAACTTTTACGTAAGCTGGGTGCAACTCCGATCTGACATCAACAATATGTGCAACTAAGGGTGCATATGCTATAAACTTTGTAACTAAATGGTTGGAATCATCTTATTGGTCCTTTTAATCAATTGTGGGCAATGCGCAGAGGACCCTGCACGTGCTCAGACATTATCATACAATACAATGAAAGAAAATCCCTAGATAAAAATCTGACTTGTTGGTCTCGTTGAAAGTAGTGGTTTTCTCGTTGGCTGTGTACTTTTGATTGGGTTTTAACTTTTATTCGTTTGCTATGTATGCCATTACCATGGTGGAGTTTTGTTTGTGTATATTACGGTCTAAGGATTTGGTTATTTGTTACCTTGTTGAAGGTTAAATCATATGTATAAGAAAATCAGAGTTTTTGAATTCTGTTACTCACAGGAGCTTAGGCTAGGAAGGTACAACAAACAGCATACAAAAGACAAGAATATACTAGATGCAATGGCACATTTGAATTGCTTACCAGATTCTTCTCCTCATATTACTGCCACTTTATTGTCACCCAGAACCTTGGAGGAGCTGCTAAATGATAAGCGTAAGGTGAAGTCTGTGAACTTTTCTCCAATAATCTGTTCATCATGTTATATCCTATGTTGTTGATATTATTATGATCTGGATTTCTGTTTTTGGTTTTTTATTTCAATATCACATGCAAGGTGTTCATCAATAGCAGCAATCATCATAAAACCATATATATAAACTGTCTTCTTTATATCGTGTATCTTCTTTCTGATCATTATAAAATGCATTCATTTTTGCAGTTTGACTTGGTGCCAGTATTAAAGGTTGCATTGATGAGAATGGTGACACAACAATCTGCAACTTTCATGGCAAAGGGAGATCTTGAGAATGCTCTGTCATTGGCCCTTGATGCAATCAAACAAGCACAACAAATTTTTTATCCGAAAGCACCGTTGCAGTTGGTTCCTTTATATCTTCTTGCAGTTCAGGTAGAGGAACTGATGATGTTTTAAGATATGTAATTTCTTGTTTCAAATCCTCTTTTTCGTTTATGTCTGGATGGGTACCTTAACATACTTCTATTATTAATCTAAGAAAGAAAACAAAAAATCATTCATTATGTACAAATATTGCATGTCCTTTTCTTTGAGGTTGAATGCCTCTTCAAACAGATTACAAGGGAGAGTCCATATGTGGGGGGAAAAAGCTGGTACCACAGGTTTTTCCCATCATTTACTGCACAGAACTGCTTACTGAACAATGGCTCCGAAAATCAGAGCTTCATATTGTGTAAATGGGCTGAACAATCTCAAAAGGCAGGATATGTCTTTCCTCCATGTCAAAAATCCATTGAAATTGTTGTATGTCAAGCTCAAATCCTAGTTACTATTTGTAGTCTTAAAAACCTATCTTGAGGGTGCCCAAATGGATCCGAAGGGGGTAGCTCTATTTGTAAGGGATGCACATTGGGTGGCTGTCTCTAAATTTTTGCATGGCTTATATCTTATGAACTTTTGTGGTTTTTTTTTTCCTCCTTAATATGCATGGACAAACACACACCCCCTTCTTTTTCTTCCCTCTTCCCTTTATGCCCAATAAAAAAGGAACATGAGCCCTTTCTTCACACATGCGCGCGCGCGTGCACACACACACACACACACACACACACACACACACACACACACACACACACACACACACACACACACACACACACACACACACACACACACGGACACACACACACGCAAAGAAAAATACAGCCTACTAGTTCAGTGCCTCTAAGTATCTTAAATGATGTGGTAATGTGTCACAAAATCTCCACCCTGTGTGGATCATGATAGTACTAGTCTCTTCAATCCAGGATATCTAGGAAAGGAGTAGCGTGCCATTGTAGTCTAAATTTCTTTTTGAGAGTTTTATCAAGGTTGTTGCTTAGAACAGAGGATGGACTTCTATGAGATATTTCAAAGGTCGAAATAAGGATTCCAAAACAAGTCCACTGCTGCATTTCTTCTTTCTGCCCCTGATCCTGATGTCATGAAGAAAAGGAATTACAGTTACTCCAGATACATTGGTTAATTGATCTGTTTTATCTCAAATTTTAGACACTTCTTTCTGATCCACGGTTTGATATAGTTTAGATTGACACATTTTAGCATCACTGACAAACTAACCTTTTTCCAGCTTTTTCCTTAGGTGTGCATATCTTTAGGCAGAAGTACCCAATGCCAAGAATTGCTGGGAATCGCGTCATGGCTATTTCTTCAAGGTCAACAGTCTGAAGAACACTTCGAGACTCAAGCAGAGATCTCACGACTTTTTGGGCAGCTGTATGTGCTTCAGGTACTGTTTCAATCATCTTAGTAAATTATTGGCAAGTATACACAAAATTAAGAGTAGTTGAACTGTATCAATGTATGATTCAGCTTTCGTTTCCATCCTTCATTTAGAACGAGCTCGAATGTGCCTTGAAAGCATTTGCAGAAGAGATATACTATGTCTCTAAGGAACATGGTGTTTTAGACATCCGTACAAGCATAGGATTTTACAACAGCTTCAAAGTGCTCAAGGCCATGGTAAGATAATCTAACATTAAATTTTCTGTCGTTGGATATGTACATATTATTTTTGGACTCATTGCACTTGTGAGAGAATATTATTTTTTCCAACTCTAGTGGATGTAAAATTTCCTAGCATATACACACTTAGATGCCTAACAGCTGTTCTACCTCTTTTGCACTTTCAATCAATCATAGTTACAAGTATCCTTAATTCTCTTGCTTTTGTCTGAACCACATCATGTTTAGAGCCACTTTAATGTAACCCTTTTGCCTCATAGATTTTGTTGGCCTCTAACAGACTTTAATACATTATGTCATTTCATTTCATCTCTCTCCCTCTCTAATTTGTGTGTGCACGTGCGCGCGCACACACACACACACACACACACACACACACACACACACACACACACACACACACACACACACACACACACACACACACACACACACACACACACACACACACACACACACACACACACACGTGCGCGCGCGCGTGCATAGACGCGCACGCGCGCGCGCGCGTGCACACACACACACACACACACACACACACACACACACACACACACACACACACACACACACACACACACACACACACACATGTATGTATGTATGTAGTCCTAAAGGTTTACAAACAACACAAAAAAAATGTAGTCCTAAATGTTTACTCTAAGGGTTTATGAACAACACAAAAGAATGTAGTCCTAAATAGTACAAAGGTGTTCAAAAGAATAGAAACAGTCCAGAATAAGACATACAGCTGACTCTATAAAGTGTGAATGATACTCAGCTGGTGACCAAACCTTAGCCCAAACCTTGTCCCAACAGGCTCAAGATCGACACAGATGTACACTCAAATTGGGTTGACAACAAGGGAACAATAAATGCCTCCACTTGCCTTCTACCACAGTGGATACGTGCTTAGTCACCGTCACTAGCAGGATGTCTGCACCTTCCCAAAGTAGCACAAGAAGTACACTATACAACAGCTTGCTGGACACTTACTCTATTGCCCTTACAGAAATAACCAGCATACAAATATACAGCAGGGACTAGCCCAGCACACTTTAGAGGTAGGCCCAAAATTTCTACAGAGAAGTAATCTGGAACGCTACACAGACTGCCATGAAACTTGTCCAGTACTTTTACAAGAAGTGGTCTAGATCACAACAGAACTAGGCCCAACACATTACCATGACTAGACTATATACTCAAAGAGTACAGCAAGTACAACGAACAAATGAGCTCACAACTTGACCCTACAGCATAAGGGCTCCTTCATTAGGATTTTAATACTTAAAGCATATGCTTCAATCTTGTAGAAGTATCTTTGTTCTAAAAAGGGTAAAAAAATGTTGCATTGGCTTTTCTTTTTTCAAAAAGTAAAAATCAAATTTACTAGGACAGACGGATTTTTTAAAAAGATACTTCAAAAGAGGTGTCTAGAAATTTCCATCGTATTTTTTGGCAAAAAGATACCTCAGAAACAGCTGTCTAAAAATTTCCACCATATTTTTTGGCAAACAGAAGTTTCTTGTAGAAGTGAAAGGTCCCCTCCTCATGTGTGTAAAAAGGCTCTTTAGGTTCACATCAAAAGGAGAGTGAATACAAGTGACAAGTCCCTTTGTAGCTCTTGCATATTTCTCCACATACCTGTTTCCCCCCCTTGCCCCCCCTTCCCCCCCCCCCCCCCCCCACAAAAAGAGAAAAAAAAAAACAACAACAACAACAACAACAAACAACCCAACAAAAAAAAAAAAAAAAAAAAATAAAAAAAAAAATAAAAATAAAAATAAAAAAAAATCTGTTCTTTCTGTCCTCTTTCTCTTCTCATGTGTAGTTTCTTCTTCTCTCCCACTATCCAAGTCCTCCTCCCTTAATCTAAAGGAGTGCTACCCTTAATTTCAAGCTCTCTCATCACACTAGTGGTGACATTTTACTATGATTCCTTTTTACTGTGGAGTCCCCTCTCTCATTATGTACCTTTGATGATTGAAACCTGGTTTTTAAAAAAGAAAGAAAATTCCAGAAGTCATAAATACATTTTAGAACTTTCATAGTGAAAAGGACGGGTACTGTTAAACATGGCTGAAGTTGTCAGTGAAGTTCTTCCTGATTAAGTGCTTCAAATCCAGTACCGTGAAAAGCTCCAATTTTCAAGTCGAATGCAACATGAAATAGTCTTTTAGGTCTGACGAGTAGATGATTAATCACCCTGGCCCATCTATATTCTAATTTTGTGATGTTGAAAATGGGAGGTAAAGCAATGGGAAAGTAGTTGTTATCTCAGATGAAACAGAAAGCATAAACATATCGTGCACATAGCTTCATGTAATCGTTCTTTGCTAAACTCATTATTGATGTCTGGTACCCCTTGTATTTGGGGGTTGATGGTTGGACTGAAATCTCTGTGCAGAATAGACTGGAGGATTGCCTGGCATTCGGAAATGTAGTGTTGGAGATATGGTTACTCATCATGGGAGGGCTTATTCTGAATGAAGCCTCCTTTACTTCAAAATCCTTCAATAATTTATTTCCAGAAATCATCCCAAATTTGAAGAAAAACCAGGACCACATCCGTTGGGTTCACATTGATGACATTGTGTTCATGCTGCAGGTGAGACATCCACATCTTGCTTATGTGAATGGTGTATGAATTTTGTTATCTGTTGTGGATGTTTGGGTTGTAAGAGCTTATCTTCATGGAAGTACAACACTAATACACTATGGCTCGCAGGACATTTTAGAAGTCAGGAAACTGGTGCTTGGAGTTCCAGATGCAAGAGTAGAAGAAATATTTTTAGCAACTGGCTTAATATATATTTATACAAGAAACTTTAAACTTGCATCAGAGAACCTGATCAAGGCAAAGGAAGCCATCTCTGAGGGCACAGATTCAGTGGTAAGTAACATGATTAGTACTGCATTATTGTCCCTTGATCAACAGCAAACAACTGAGATTGTTGAAAGCATCATGTAAAGGTTTATGCATCAGTTTGTTTTCTTGGCAATCGTATAGACATAGACCTTGGTTCTTAACTGAAAACCAGTGACAGATTGCAGTAGGGACCTGTTATTCATATGTTATGTACCATGTGAGCAAGGTCCTATGGGCAACATTTTCTTTCATTTGGGATTATTTATCAAGGATTAGTTATATGGTGCGAGTTTATTTTCTCTCTCTCTTTTTTTATATATAGTTTTTTACAATAAAGAAGGGCATTTACCTTTCATGTTATCTCATGAAGACAACTCTTGGCTCCTTATCCAGATAGAAAGTTGGCCTATAGCTAATCAACACAGCAAAGCAGGGTCTTAAGTGTGACAGCCCCTGTATTTCTAGCCAAGCCTTTTCAGTTCTTGGAGGGTATGCCCTGCAGCACCTAATTGCACGCAACTATGAGGGGTAGTCGAACTACTCCTCATGCAAAGCTCTCTTTGCCGTCCCTTGTAAAGCGATTTGCGAACATAATATAAAACGTGTTCTTTGGCAATCACCTTGGCGCCCGTGTCCAGTTTCGTACTCTTGGGTTGAACATATCAAGTGGTATCGGAGCAACGACCGACCCTAGGGGAAGCCTTTGGACGGGCGGACTATCACGCCAGTGCTGGGAGCGCCATCTAATGTCCCGGGCCCATCCGTGGGAAGTTCTTTGACGTCACGGGAGTTCTTTCACCCTCCCTCCCACCCTCTCAAGCAAGGGCCACCCCCTTGCCCCCCCCCCCCCCCCCCCCCCCCCAACCCCCAAGCAAGGCACCCCCTTGCTCACCCACCCCCCCCCCCCCCCCCCCCCCCCCCCCCCCCCCCCCCCCCCCCCCCCAACCCCCAAGCAAGGCACCCCCTTGCTCACCCACCCCCCCCCCCCCCCCCCCCCCCCTCTTCCCTCCCCCTCAAGGCAAGCGCTCAACCCCGCCTCCTCCCCCCCCCCCCCCCCCCCCCCCTCTTCCCTCCCCCTCAAGGCAAGCGCTCAACCCCGCCTCCTCCCCCCCCCCCCCCCCCCCCCTTTTTCCCCCTCGAGGCAAGTGCCCCCCCCCTCCCCTCCCCAAGTCAAGTGCTCTCTCCTTCCGCAGCCTCCCGCCGCCATGCCGCCGCACTGCAGCCGTGCTGCTGTCGTGCCACTGCCGCCTCACCGCCGTCGGACCACCGCTAGTTTCGCACACACCCCACCCTTTTTTCCCCGGGGTGCCGCCATCGGGCTCTCGGTCCCAATGGCCGAGGAGTATGACTACTCCACGGCCAGTCACACCTCGGGCGCGATCGTGATCACAACATAACCGAACGTAGGAGACGCACCCGGGCTCACCGAAAGGCCCTCGAAGAAGAGATCAACCGGCTCCTACTTGATAACGCCGATCTCCATGAACGGCTCCAGGAGGCCGAGCTCGCCACGGGACCAAGCAATCAACCGGCGCCCACCGACCAAACCGAAGTAACTAACGGCATCATCCACTTAGAGGATGCTCTTTCTCACTTAGCTGAACAAGTTGAGCGCCACCTCTTCTCCTCCAACCAAACCAACCCGCAGCCGAGCCCCCAGCCGGGCATACAACCGACCCCTCAACAACAACTGACACCAATTAACCCATCGCTGATCAACGAAATCCAACCGCCGGACATGGATGACCCGGATTCCCTTGGCCTCTTCAAACCCAAGCCACCCGACAAATACCGTGGCGGTCGCAATTCCATTGTCGTCAACCGGTGTATCGACTTGATGGAGAATTACCTCCAGATGCTCCATGTTGGCCGTAACAACAGGACCCGCATCGCCAGTCAGTTCCTCCAAGATGAAGCCTCGGTGTGGTACATGGAAGAACATAAAAAACAGGCATGGGGCACTTGGGATCATTTCAAGGCCGCTCTCATCGACTACTTTCTCCCTCGCAACGAGGCCTTCCAAGCACGGGATGAGTTGCGAAACCTCCGTCAGGAGAAATTCATCCCACCATACATCTCTCACTACAGAAAACTTATGCTCTGCATCTCAGATATGGCAGAGCTAGACCGCCTACATGGGTTCCTCTATTGATGCTCACCCTACTATCGAAAGGAGGTTGAGAAGCTAAACCCTCAGTCATGGGAAGAAGCAACTCACACCAACGCCACCGGAGTCAATCCAAGCGAGAACCTACGACTCAAGCACCGGCCTCCTCGTCCCACCATACCCCTAACATGCTCTCACACAAACAATTTAGAGAAGCAGTTTACCAAGGCGGGATCGCACACTTATGTCTATTGCGCCTAGTTGAAACGAAAACAGATCCGGCCCCAATCGATGTATCCAAGATCGGCCACTCGAGCTTCATGTTTCTCCTGGAGGAATATGCAGATGTGCTTACAGATACGCTTCCAGTGGGACTCCCACCGACACACAATGTCCAACACCGGATTGACACCCTCCCGGATCAACCGCCCCCTTCACAGCCCCCCTACAAGATGAATGAGACTGACTTGAAAGAGCTCAAGCGCCAAATCCATGAATTAGAAGAGCAAGGCTACATCCGACCGAGCAACTCACCGTATGGAGCATCGATCCTCGTTGTGAAGAAGAAGGATGGCTCATTACGCCTATGTATTGACTATCGGGCCCTCAACAAGATCACCATCAAAAGCAAGTATTCGGTCCCGATAATGGAGGAACTTCTAGATTGCCTTGGCAAGGCCAAGTACTTCACATGCATTGACCTCTGTTCCGGATACCACCAGATTCTGTTTGCCCACGAACACATCAAGAAGACTGCTTTTCACACATGCTACGGAATCTATGAATGGCTCGTTATGCCGTCTGGTCTCACAGGGGCCCCCGCCACCTTTTGCTACGAGATGAATGATGGCTTTCGGGACATGCTCGACCTCTTCCTCATCATATACATCGATGACTCGCTAATCTATAGTCGCACTTTAGAAGAGCACTACAAACACGTGAAGGCAGTATTGCAATGCCTTCGAGATCGATGTCTCTTTGCTAAGCTGAGCAAATGCGAATTCACCATGAAGGTCGAATTTTTGGGATTCATTGTCTCAGAACTTGGGCTTCACATTGATCCCAAGAAAGTAGAAGCTGTACTCAACTGGGCTCCTCCAACCATGGTCAAAGCGGTCCGGGATTTCATCTGATTTTGTCAGTTTCCCCGCCGCTTCATTTGGGACTTTTGCAAGATTGCCGCTCCACTCTTAGAGCTGATCAAAGAGAAGGAAGACTTCAAGTGGGGCCAAGCTGAGGAGGAGGCATTCGAAGCGCTCAAGGTCGCGATTTGCAATGCCCCTCTGCTCAAGCTCCCAGAGTTCGATAAACCATTCGAGATTCACGTAGATGCATCCGACACCGCAATCAGAGGCGTCTTGATGCAAGAGGGACAACCCGTAGCCTACGAATCACACAAGTTCACCGAAGTAGAGCTAAGGTGGAGTACACATGAGAAAGAGATGCTCGCAGTTGCCCATTGTCTACGTAAATGGAGACACTACGTTCAAGACAAGCACACCAAAGTTTTCACAGACAACATCTCACTTAAGTACTTTCCCTCGTAACCAAAGCTAAGTCCGAAGCAAGCGAGATGGGAGGATTTCTTCATAGAATTTGACATCAAGATCATTCATAAGCCAGGGAAATAGAACATCATGCCTGACGCTCTAAGTAGAAGACCGGAAATTCAAGCCTTATCCACCATCTCCTCCGATCTAAGGGGTAGGATTAAGCAAGCTCAAGAACGAGACACCCGAGTCCAAGAGATCATGCATGAGGTTCGCAATGCCTCGTACTCGGGCAAGTATGCAGTAGAAGAAGGCATCCTCCACCGAAAAGGTCGGATGTATATTTCCGATGACTTCGAGCTGCACAAGGAGTTACTCTGGGAAGCGCATGATTGCAAAGTGGCATGACATGGAGGCTAGCTCCATAGCTAGGAGCTGCTTCATAAACACTTCTATTGGCCGGGTATGAAAGCTCTGTTGGGGATAAAGGCCCCAAGGACTCTCCTTTTGTATATTTTGACCCTTCCATGTGAAAGCTCTCTTCGAGAGCTTTCCAGACATATTTTTGTTGTATTTTTTGGACCCCAAATTGGGGAGTTATAGGCATTTACATTATTTTTATGACTTTTGGTCATTGGCCATGTGTGAACATGCCCAAATGACCTAAAAGTCACTTATCAATAAGACTTGGTCCCAAATCTCTCATAACTTGATTGGGACTTCTTCAACTTCAGCTTCTCCATCTTCTTCTCCAAATTTCTGCGCAGGTTTCTCTCTCCTCACGCAGCAGCCCACTCCCTTGGCGTTTGGAGCAACCTGTCAGGGGAGCACTAGATTGTGCTCTCTGACTACACAAGACAAGATTTCGGAAACACAGTTCTGATTACAAGAATACCCACGAAGGGAAAATGCTACAAGAATATACGATCGATACAAGATGTCCCACAACCCGGGACCAATAGGTATGGAAAACTCGACTAGAGATGATACAGGAGATCCCACAACCCGGGATCGTAGGTAGGAAACAAGATATCTCGATTACAAGAAATCCCCTCAGGGATATGAACTGGATACAAGAAATAACTAGAAAGGATCTCGTACTACGAGATTACAATAGGACAAGAAAGGATGTCCACAATACAAGACTAGACAAGACTAGAGCTAGAAACAAGACTAGAACTTGAACTGGAACTTGAATGTACTTACTTGGAGGTCACGACTCCTTGAGCTCCCAAGACTGGCATTGGCAAGACTGATTATGAATGTGGCCAACCCCTCCTTATATAGGTTTTCAAGGGCGGTTCCCAAGGCGGTTGCGAACTGATGATGTCATCATGATGTCATCGATTTGTAACAAGACCTCCCAATGTCAGAATTCAGCGAATAGACAGTTGATCTTGGGGTTTTGGCACATTCCGGACGCAATGGAAGCATTGGTTTCTCCTAATTCTGAACCAATCATGAGATACAGGGTTCACATGGAATCTTAGGTTCAGGATGGTTTCCTTCGTCCATGACATCACCTCCCCCTCAAGCGACGAGTTCCACGAGGAGCGGTCATGTTATCTGGTCTCGGCTTCGTTGGATTTTTCTTATGGAATTCTCGAACCTTGATTGGTGCTCTCTGAAGGTTTTCTGCAGGTTCCCAAGTACGATCACTGATGTCATACCCTTTCCAATGAATAAGGTATTCCAATCTTCCCCGGGATATTCTGGAATCTAGGACATGCTCGACTTCAAATTCTTCATGATCATCAATCTCAATAGGTGGTGAAGGACTAGGTCTCTCCCCCCTCAATGGTGAAATCTGATATGGTTCCAACATGGATACATGGAAAACTGGATGTATTCTCATGGTACTCGGTAACTGGAGTTTGAAGGTGACTGGATTAATCTTGGCCAAGATGGTAAATGGTCCAAACTTTTGATGATCTAACTTTGCACAAGGCCTTGAAGTTTGTAAATTGTTTCGGAGTAACCATACTTTATCCCCAATTTGATACGATGGATTCTGGACACGATGTTGATCTGCATAGTACTTATATTGTTGTTGAGCTTTATGGATCTCTTCCTTCAGTTCTTTGTGAATGTCCATCAGGTACTGGGCCTTGTCTCTGGCAGCTGGGTTCTTGACATGATTTGAGAGTTGTATATCCATCCTTGGATGTTGTCCATAGTTTGCAAAGAAGGGAGTTTGCTTAGTAGATGCATGAACACTATTGTTATAGGCAAACTCTGCAAAGGGTAACAACTCAAACCAGTCATTTTGGTGATAGTTGCTAGTGCAACGGAGATATTGCTCCAGGACTTGATTCACTCGTTCTGTTTGTCCATCAGTCTGTGGATGATTTGCTGTAGATAGTTTAACTTGAACACCAAGGAGCTTGCAAAGACTGTTCCAAAAGCTGGATATGAACTGTGGACCTCGATCACTGACAATGTCATCAGGCAATCCATGAAGCCTAAATATGTACCTAAGAAAAAGTCTGGCAGTGGCTGCACCTGTGATTGCCTTGGTAGTTGGAATGAAGTGTGCCATCTTTGTAAATCTATCCACAATAACAAGAATGGCATCATACTTATCTGACTTTGGTAGATCTGTGATGAAATCCATCGACAATGAAGCCCATGGCCTTTCTGGAATAGGTAGAGGTTGCAAGAGGCCATGAGGTTTATGTCGGGGTACCTTAGATCTATTGCAAGTATCACAGGTTCGAATGTATTCTTTGACTTCCTTCCACATCTGAGGCCACCAAAAGTCCCTTGATATGAGTTCTATTGTTTTATTTACTCCAAAATGTCCTGCTGCAAGGTTGTCATGGCGTTGTTGAAGTACTTGGATCCTGGGCTTTCCTGGAGGGACATACAATAGGTTCTTATAGAGTAGTAAACCATCCTTTTCCTGAAATTCGTTTACTTCTTGGAATTTTCCTTCTTGAGCTTTCTGCTTAACGTTACAAAACAATTCATCCTGTGGTAGATTCTCACGGATCAACTGATTCAAGGCTGAATCTTCATGATGGCTTGAAGAGATAGCTGCTAACTGGAGATGCTCGGGCTTGAGTAATACACTCTCTTGTTGATCAAAGGCCTCTTCACCCTTCTTTGGTGCAAGGTAAGATCTTCTGGATAGGGCATCTGACTGACATTGATGACGTCCTGGACGGTATGTGATGACAAAGTCGAATCTGGATAAAAAGTTACTCCATCGAGATTGCCTTCTATTGAGGATCCGGGTGGTCATAAAATACTCTAGGTTCTTGTGATCTGAATATACAATGACTTTATGAGCTGCTCCTTCTAGATGGTGACGCCAGGTATCAAACGCGTCTACTATGGCAAGGAGTTCTTTATCATGAATTTCATAATTAATTTCTGGAGGGGAAAACTTCCTTGAATGATATGCAACTGGATGTAGTTGTCCATCATCTCCATATTGGGAAAGAATGGCCCCTAGAGCAAAGTCCGATGCATCTGTCTCAAGGAAGAAGGGCTTACTAGAATCAGGATGAACTAGGATTGGAGCAGTAGTGAATGCTGATTTCAAGGTCTGAAAGGCCTTCTCTGCTTCTTCGGTCCATGAGAATTTGGAGTTCCCTGTAAGCTTGGTAAGAGGTGTCACTATCTTGGAGTAATCTCTGATGAATATCCTATAGAAATTGGCAAACCCCAAAAAACATTGTACATCTCGAACACATGAAGGTGGTTGCCAATCAAGGATTGTCTCAATCTTCTTAGGGTCCATAAAAATTCCTTTATCTGATACTATGTACCCTAAAAATTCCACTTCTGTCTTATGAAAAGAACACTTCTCCAATTTCGCATACAATCCTTTTTCTCTTAGTTTCTCTAGGACTATCTTTACATGATCTTCATGATCCTCTAGATTTTTTGAAAATATCAAGATATCATCAAGGTATATTACAACAAAATCATCTAAATATTCTCGAAAAATATCATTCATCATATGTTGGAAGACAGCTGGAGCATTTGTAAGACCGAAGGGCATAACTACATATTCAAAATGCCCATACCTTGTTCGAAATGCTGTCTTCCATTCGTCTCCTTCTCTGATCCTGACAAGGTTGTAAGCTCCTCGAAGATCAATTTTCGTGAAGAATTTTGCTTTTCCAAGGCGTTCCAAGAGCTCTGATATGAGTGGTAGAGGGTATCTGTTTTTTATAGTGACTTTGTTCAATCCACGATAATCTACACACATCCGGAGAGTCCCATCCTTCTTCTTTACAAATAGAATAGGAGCTCCTGCTGGAGACTTCGAGTGTTTGATAAACCCCTTTGCTAGATTCTCATCAATGTTCTTGCGTAGTTCTGTAAGTTCCTCTGGAGATAGTCTGTAGATTGGTCCAAAGGGTGGTTGTGTTCCCTCTTGAAGATCTATGGGACAATCATAAGGTCTATGCTCTGGAAGGATATCTGCATTCTTCTTTTCAAAAACATCTTCAAAGCCGTTGTACTGATTGGGTAGCTGTACTGGATCATCTTTCTTGGATTCTTGAGCTGGTATGGCATAGATCATATATGTAGGTTCCTTCCTTACTGCATGTATGAAGGCTTTAGCTCCAACATATGTTGGGTTCTTCTGGATATCTCGACGGGTGATTTTATTCTTTTCCCAATTAATTTCTGGATTATGTTTCTTTAACCACGGCATTCCGATGATAACCATATTTGCTGGACTCGATATTACATTGAAACATATGTGTGAATCATGGTCACCAAGGTGTACTCTTAGTGGTATGGTTTCCATGGTTATATTCCCCGATGCTAGAGGCCGTCCATCTACTACTTCGGCTACTACTGGTCTGTTCTTTCGAAGTACTGGAATTCCATGTTTCTTAACGAGTCCTTCATCAATGAAACATGAGGACGCTCCTGAATCTACTAGAGCTATGAGGGAAAGGGTCTTCTTAGACAGGATTAACTTGACAGGGGCAAGACATGTTTCTACGGGTGTGGATGGAATTATGAGACCCTTTCGTATATCATGGTCCGGCTGTATGGTCTCTTTTACAACTGGACTTCCTCGTTTCCCTGCTCTACAAGGGTGGCTGCGACTTTGGAGTTTGTTCTCTTGTTGGGACAATTAACTGCAATGTGGCCAGGGTTTCCACAATATAGACATAATTTGTTATCCCTCCTTCTTTGTTTCTCTTGTGGTGTTAGAGGCTGGAACCTAGTTACATCTATCTGCATAGGTTCGGGCATAGTGTCATCTCTAGGAGTAGGCTGGAAAGGTTTCCATTGGCGAGGTCTTCCTTCTACTTGTTTTTCTTGTTTCCTTTCAAAAAGACGGTTATCACATTGAATGGCTTGGTTGATGTATTCATTCAATGTCTTCACCTCTGGCATCGTGAGTAGAAGGTCCTTCACGTCATCCCTTAAGCCCCATCTAAATTGGCTAATGAAATAATCTTCATGCCAAGTGAGGTCACATATCAATTGCCTAAATTCTGATGCATAGGTAGAGGCAGGGCGGTTACCTTGACGTAGCTTTCGAAGTTTTGTTTCTGCCACTCGACTCGTGTCTGCATCTCCAAATGTGGCGACAAGCTCTCCAAGAAATGCCTCATAATTATGAAGTACGGCCATATCCTTCTCCAAGATTGGGGCGAACCATGATAAAGCTTGACCATAGAGCAAGGTTCCAATAAAACCGACCTTGGATGCATCATCAGGGTATCTATCAGGCTGCATGCGAATGTACAATTTGACTTGTTGCAAGAATCCTCGAAACTTTGTACGATCACCATTGAACTTTTCTGGCATGCAAATCTTGGGTTCCTTCACAAATGATGTACTGGGCCGTTGGTTCACTTGAATACTCCCTTGATTCGCTTGAAGACTCCCGATTCGTTCTTGTAATTCTTGAAGGAGTGTACCTACATGCACTGGATGTCCCATCTCGACTTGTGTCTGTCGACGACTTAGGTCTTCGACTTGTTGTTGGAGACTCTGAAGTGATGCTACGATCTGTTCATAAGCGTTCTCCATGATGTCTGGTCTTGGATAGAAGATAGTCTTGCCAAAATGTCAGGGGAGCACTAGATTGTGCTCTCTGACTACACAAGACAAGATTTCGGAAACACAGTTCTGATTACAAGAATACCCACGAAGGGAAAATGCTACAAGAATATACGATCGATACAAGATGTCCCACAACCCGGGACCAATAGGTATGGAAAACTCGACTAGAGATGATACAGGAGATCCCACAACCCGGGATCGTAGGTAGGAAACAAGATATCTCGATTACAAGAAATCCCCTCAGGGATATGAACTGGATACAAGAAATAACTAGAAAGGATCTCGTACTACGAGATTACAATAGGACAAGAAAGGATGTCCACAATACAAGACTAGACAAGACTAGAGCTAGAAACAAGACTAGAACTTGAACTGGAACTTGAATGTACTTACTTGGAGGTCACGACTCCTTGAGCTCCCAAGACTGGCATTGGCAAGACTGATTATGAATGTGGCCAACCCCTCCTTATATAGGTTTTCAAGGGCGGTTCCCAAGGCGGTTGCGAACTGATGATGTCATCATGATGTCATCGATTTGTAACAAGACCTCCCAATGTCAGAATTCAGCGAATAGACAGTTGATCTTGGGGTTTTGGCACATTCCGGACGCAATGGAAGCATTGGTTTCTCCTAATTCTGAACCAATCATGAGATACAGGGTTCACATGGAATCTTAGGTTCAGGATGGTTTCCTTCGTCCATGACACAACCGAGCAGACCACGACGTAGCTCTCCGCGGCCTCTTTCAACTGGTATCAGAGCTTTGAGCTGTTCCATCGCGACAAAGTTGCTCAAACTGTTTTTCTACTTCAGCCTATGTTGAGCTTAAGGTGTTTTCTTGCATTTGGGAGAATTTCATTGCGAAAAACCTTCTTTTTTCGCGATAAAAGGGCTGTTTTTGGAGGATTACTTCATCCCGGAGCAAAGCTGAAGCAAATTTTGTGCTTTTTAGAGAGTTTCATCGCGAAGAATCTCTTCTATTCTTCTTTTTGTATCCCCACAGGTCTTTTTCAGCATCCACATTGCTGATTTTTTCATCTATAGGTCTTTTGTGGCAGAAATTCTCTCATTTTTCAAGTGGGAGGACATGCACAAAGATTGAGGAAGTGCATACTTGCTGGAAACTTATTACAGTAGGTCATTTCTCTGATTTTACAGGTCATATTGCTGCAATAATTGGGGCTTTTGTGAAAACAAGCACCCATTGCCTTTGTTTTACATCTATGTATGCCTTTTGTGGTTGAAAAACAACAAATTTGTTGTTTTTGATGCAATTACAGCTTGCTGGAATTTTTTGAAATTTTCTGTAGAAAATTTCAGAAATTGTTTTTTGCAAGTTTTGAACAGTTTTTGGGCTTAATTTCTCAGCTATAGTCTCCTAAGGTAATTGCGCACAGGACAGCAGGTGAATTTTACCTTTTTGGTGAAATTTTGAAGCTCTTAGTGTGCAAACATGGCCTCTACCTCCTCTGATGTCAAAAGCTTGTTTGAGATCAAGAGATTTGAAGGTAATGGTTTTGATTTTTGGAAAGAGAGAATGTTGGGCATCCTCTTTCTTAAAGATTGTGAAGGGGCTCTTGAGGAAGTCAAGCCTGAAGATATGACAGATGCAGCATGGATGAACCTAAACAAGAAGGCAATCACTTACATCAAGATGGCTGTATGAGATGAAATCTTAGTGGATTTGAAAGACCTTACAACTGCTTTTGAGGTATGGGAGAAGCTGAAAGCCACTTATGAAAATACCACGCCTGTAAATCAAGTGCATCTTATGCGTAAGCTAGTGTGTATGCAGCTTGATGAGTCAAAAAGTGCAGCTGAGCACTTATCTTTGTTTACAGGTACTCTTTCACAATTGCAGGACTCTGGATTACCTCCATTTGATGATAAGCTTAAGGCCATCTTCTTGTTGATGACCTTACTTGATTCGTGGGAAACATTGGTTGTTTCACTTTCGAATAGCCCCAGTCTTACCTTTGATGGTGTAAGGGGTTCTATTTTGAATGAGGAAATCAGGAGGAAAGCTAGTGGAGAGGCAGTGGTTCAGCCAATGTGGCTAGAGGAAGAACAGAAAAGAAAAGTGGAAATGTACAGAGGAACAGGAGCAAAAGCAAAGGCAAGGCTGAACTGACTTGTTATCAATGTGGTAGGAAAGGTCACAAGAAGCCTGATTGCAGATTCTATAAAGCTGAACTAGAAAGAAAGAAGAACACAGGTGACAAGAAGAAAAAGGACATCAAGAATGAAGCACATGATACCTCAAAGGACAAAGACAAAGAGAAGGCCAATGTGGCCTCTAGTGTCATCATTGAGGAGCTATCAGATGCAGAAGATATACTTTGTGCTACTATGGAAGCAGAGCATGCTGAAGTTATTGATCCTTCTATTAATATTCATGCACAAGATATGCAGATCACAAAGAGGGATTTGATTGATGCCTTGCTTACTGTGAATGATGCTTTGTCACAAACATGGATTGTAGATTCAGGTGCATCGTTTCATGTAACTCCTATTAAGGAGTGTTTCACTACCTTTCATGCAGGCAGCCATGGACATGTATATCTTGGAAATAACCATGCTTGTTCAATTGAAGGTATTGGCACAGTGCATCTCACAGTGGATGGTACCAATGAGCTGGTTTTGCATGATGTAAGGTATGTACCAAGCATCAAGAAAAACTTATTGTCTGTTGGGCAAATGGATATGCATGGATATAGTACCCTCTTTGAGAAGGGGTCATGGAAGCTTATCAAAGGCTCTAGGCTGATTGTTAAAGGTACAAAGAAAGGGACTCTTTATTGCTTGCATGGTAAAGCCTTGCTGGGCAAGTTTATTGCTTTGGCTGAAATCCATTCACATATGGAATTATGGCATAAAAGGCTTGGTCACATGAGTCAAAAAAGCCTTGATAAACTATGTAATTTGGACAAGTTTGATGCTAAAGGCTCAAAACTTGATTTTTGTAATGAATGCCAATATGGTAAGCAAGTAAAGAATTCTTACTACTCTGGTGTCTCTCGTAAGTCTAATGTGCTTGATCTTGTTCATTCTGATGTTTGTAGCATGCCCACAAAATCTATGGGGGGTGCTCTTTACTTTATTTCTTTTGTAGATGATTACTCTAGGAAGCTTTGGGTATATTTGTTAAAATCTAAAGATGAAGCCTTTGCTGCATTTAAGAAATTTCATGCATTTGTGACCACTCAAACAGGTAGAAAGCTGAAATGCTTACGTACAGATAATGGGGGTGAGTTTACAAGTGCTGAATTCAATAGATTTTGTGAAAATCTTGGTATTAAGAGGGAGCTAACAGTCCCATACAACCCCTCTTCCAATGGTGTGGCTGAAAGGTATAATAGGACTTTATGTGAGAGGGTGAGATGCATGCTGTCCACAACTAATCTCCCTCATGGATTTTGGGGAGAGGCTTTGAAAACTGCAGTTCATGTTTGCAATCGATCCCCTCATATGTCCTTAAAAGGTGGCATTCCAGAAGAGGTTTGGTCTGGCAAACCAGCTTCATATGACCACCTACGCATCTTTGGTTGCGATGCTTTTGTGCATATAAGGCCTGAGTTGAGAAGCAAGTTAGATGCAAAGTCCATGAAAGGAATCTTCATGGGTTATGGAGATGAAGGTGAAATGGGCTACAGGATTTGGCTACCTCAACTCAAGAAGGTAATACGCAGCCGAGATGTTGTATTTAATGAGGCAAGGCTGCTCAAAAACAATTGTGCCTCTAAAGATGACCATAAAAGAGTCAAATTTCAGCATGTACAGCCACCAGTTAAATCTGATATGGACCCTCGGGATGCACCACATATGGCTGGAAATGACAATGAGCCCGTGGTTATTGAGCCAGATGATGCTGGACAGCAAAATGATGCTCCTGAAGGGCATATGCAACCACCTATTCATGCTGAAAACAGGGCTGGAAATGATGTAGAGCAGCCTGTTAACAATGAAGAAGTTAATGTACCTCCTGATGTAGATCCATTGCCTGGTAATGTTGATCATTGGGTAAGAAGATCTATACGTCCTAGGAGGCGAGTGAATAGATATGATCCCTCTATACATTATATTATGTTATCAGATGAGGGTGAGCCTCTTACTTATAAAGAGGCAAAGCTATGTGAGCACAAGAAGAAGTGGGAGTTAGCCATGCAGGAAGAGATAAAGGCCTTGCATGCAAATGATACTTGGGATTTGGTTGAGTTACCCAAAGGAAGGAAAGCCATTCCAAACAAGTGGGTGTACAAAATCAAAACTGTTGATGGCAAACCCAAGTATAAGGCAAGGCTGGTTGCTAAGGGATATGCCCAAAAAGAGGGCATTGATTTCCAAGAAGTGTTCTCTCCAGTGGTGAAAATGACCACTTTACGTGTGTTGTTTGCTCTCACAGCTGCCTTGGATTTGGAATTATTCCAAATGGATGTTAAAACAGCCTTTTTGCATGGTGATTTAGATGAAGAGCTGTACATGAAACAGCCAGAAGGATATGCCATTCCTGGAAAAGAGCATCTGGTATGCAAACTGAAAAGGAGCTTGTATGGGCTGAAACAGGCCCCCAGACAATGGTATAAGAAGTTTGATGCATTTATGCTCAAACATGGGTTTAAAAGAAGCCATGCAGATCATTGTTTGTACACGAAAAAGGATGAAGATGGCAGCCCAATTATTCTTGTACTGTATGTAGATGATATGCTGCTGGCTGGGAAGAAAAAGAGCACTCTGAATGCTCTAAAACAGCAGCTGAACTCTGCATTCTCAATGAAAGACCTTGGGGAAGCTGAGCATATTCTTGGTATGCGTATAAAAAGGGATAGACAGCAGCATACTTTGCAGGTATCCCAAGAAAAGTACATTGAAAAAGTGCTGGACAGATTTAATGTGGCTGATGCTAAGCCTCTTGGAGTGCCATTGCAGCCACATGTTAAGCTTTCCAAGGATGACTGTCCCAAAAATGATGATGCAGCCAGTTACATGAAGAGTGTTCCATATGCATCAGCTTGTGGTTCACTTATGTATGCTATGGTTGCCACTCGGCCAGACATTGCTCATGCAGTGGGAGTTGTTAGCAGGTTCATGGCTAATCCTGGTAGAGCTCATTGGGAGGCAGTCAAATCTATCTTGAGATATTTGAAAGGGACCAAAAGTAAATGCTTATGTTATGGAAAGGGTCCATTGGAGTTAAAAGGATTTTGTGATTCAGACATGGCAGGTGATGTGGACACACGCAAGTCCACAAGTGGCTATGTATACATCCTTGCAGGTGGAGCTATTTCATGGTGCTCTAGACTTCAGAGGATAGTTGCACTATCTACTACAGAGGCTGAATATATTTCAGCCACAGAGGCTTCCAAAGAAGCCATTTGGTTAGCTCGGCTCTGCAGTGAGTTTGGGATGCTTGAAAAGGCACCTCTTCTTGGATGCGATAGCCAGAGTGCCATATGTTTGGCAAAGAATGCCATGTTTCATGCTCGCACAAAGCATATTGATGTGAGATATCACTTCATCAGAGAGGTGTTAGAGGATGGCCTGATCACTTTGATCAAGGTCAATACTTCACAGAATCCTGCAGATGCTCTCACGAAGTGTCTACCCAAGGCACAACATCAGCTATGTATACAGATGGTGGGAGTTACTTAGCTTAAAGGAGCCTCCTTGGTCCTTTAAGTGGGAGGTTGTTGGGGATAAAGGCCCCAAGGACTCTCCTTTTGTATATTTTGACCCTTCCATGTGAAAGCTCTCTTCGAGAGCTTTCCAGACATATTTTTGTTGTATTTTTTGGACCCCAAATTGGGGAGTTATAGGCATTTACATTATTTTTATGACTTTTGGTCATTGGCCATGTGTGAACATGCCCAAATGACGTAAAAGTCACTTATCAATAAGACTTGGTCCCAAATCTCTCATAACTTGATTGGGACTTCTTCAACTTCAGCTTCTCCATCTTCTTCTCCAAATTTCTGCGCAGGTTTCTCTCTCTACTTTCTCTCTCCTCACGCAGCAGCCCACTCCCTTGGCGTTTGGAGCAACCGAGCACACCACGACGTAGCTCTCCGCGGCCTCTTTCAAGCTCAAGTCCAAGAGTATGTGGAGACGTGTCCGACATGCCAAACTCGTCAGGCAAGACAGAATCAAACCGACAGGCCTCTTACAACCTTTACCCATACAAAACAAACCCTGGGACATGATCAATATGGACTTCATAACCGAGCTCCCACCATCCCAAGGGTATTCAATCATATTCGTCATGGTCTACTACTTCACCAAACAACCAAGCCTCCCTTGAACACAAAGGAAGTAGCTCAACTCTTCTTCACACACATCATCAAGTATCATGGCTTGCCCCTTGCCATCATTTTAGATTGAGATGGTGCTTTTTGAGTCACTTCTGGACCGAACTCTTTCGCCTACTCGACACACAACTCAGATTTTCTAGTGCATATCACCCCCAAACGGACAGACAAACAGAGTGGGTCAACCAAACAATTGAGGACTACATCTGCAACTACGTGCACAAGGACCAACGAGATTGGGCCAAACACTTAGACATTTTGGAATTTCATTACAACGCCTCAATCCATTCGAGTACAAAGATGACTCCGTTTGAGCTCGCAACTGGGAAAGAGGTAATCACCCCGCTCTCCCTCACACAACACTCTCCTTTGGCCACCAACGACCTCGATTGTTGAGCATTCCTTGATCAATGGAAGACAAAGTTGGAGAAGGCCAAGTCGAGCTTACAGAAAAGCAAGGAACGTATGGCAAGGTACACGAATCAGAAACAAAGACCGGTCGAAGTTTTCGAAGTCGGAGACTTAGTCCTCATGAGTGCGCAAAACATCATGCTTCCTCGGAACATCACGCAAAAGTTCAACCATCGATACTATGGCTCGTACAAGATAGAGAAGCGGATCAACGAAGTCACATATAGCTTGGAGTTGCCCGATAACGCCCAGTTTCATAACGCGTTTCACGTGAGCTTGCTCAAGCGATTCAAACCGGATACCAAGTATGAACACGATGTCCCCGTGCTTCATGACGGGGAGAAACAATTCGAACCCGAAGCCATCTTATGGGGCCACAACACATGCGAAGGGCTCCAGTTTCTTATGAAATGGAAAGGCCGTCCCCTAGTTGACGCCGATTGGATCCCGGACAACACCTTTGGTCCGGACCATCCTCTTGTCCGAAAGTATTACCGAACCTCCTAGGCCTACCATGGCCCCTTAGCCCATTGTAATGTTCCCAACATTTTGTAAATCTGAACCCGCTTGTTCAAGGCAACAAGCTCTCCAAGCCGGGGGAGGATGTGACAGCCCTTGTATTTTCTATCCAAGCATTTTGAGTGCTTGGGGGGTATGCCTTGCGGCGCCTAATTGTGCGCAACTATGAGGCATAGTCGAACTACTCCTCATGCCAAGCTCTCATTGCCGTCCCTTGTAAAGCGATTTGCGAACATAATATAAAACATGTTCTTTGGCAATCACCTTGGCGCCTCGTGTCCAATTTCGTACTCTTGGGTTGAACGTCTCATTAATCCTCTTTTATAGATACAACAGGTATGAATGTACAGAACCTCTTAGGTGTAAAAGGAGTAAGCAGTTCAAATGGGCAAGCAATAGGTTGAATGCAGTGGAGTGGAACATCTAGATCCAAGGTTTGTGACCTACTACTCAGATTTTCCGATAGCTGTGATTGTAGCCAGGGAAGCGAGAACCGAGGAGTCCAAAATTCGTGCATTCTCTAATCCATATGCTAGAGCTAATTGAGGGATACTAAGAGCAAAGCTGCATTACATAGCCTCAATCGAAAACCATATAGACCATGATGATGTCTGAAACAGTAGAAAGGCACTGGGAGTCGTATTCATTTGCAACATCCAATAGAGCCTGCTCACATGAAGATCTTGAGCTAGAGGAAAGATCATACGTTTGCTTTGATGTTATCATCAAGCTACATGGTCTTTAGCTGCCAAGCTCTGCTTGCGCTGGAGCGTGTAATGGGTCCTTGGGGAATGCGCTGAACTAAGATTTAATGAATGATGATGAAAGAGAAACTGAATCCACTCCAGTGGATTGATGCAAAGGACTCTATCTGGTAATCTGCAAGAGCCCAAAGGCAGAAAATCTATGAATGTAATTTGTGTATCTATCTTGTTACTGCTGAAGATTGATGCATACAATTGCGCCAATGATTCATAGTGGTATGATGGTTGCAAGGCTCCATAGGCTCCCTGCCTGCAAGATAGGCATGATAGTAGGCAATATCCAAGACTCATCTAAATCCTCATACATGGCACAATCGAACATTAACTACTGCAATTATGTACCTGGTATGTGATAAAATGGTCTGCCAGTACCCACCATGACCATATACTCTTCTTGTCCTTATTCTATCAATGATTTCCTTTATCATCTCTGCAGTAAAAGGATTTACATGTATGTCGACATGGCTCTCATGGATCTGGAAGAGGTGGTTTGCCCTATATGCTTCTTGTCCTTATCCTGTCAACGACTTTCTTTATAATCTCTGCAGTAAAATGATTTACAGACATGGCTCTCATGGATCTGGAAGAGGTGGTTTGCCCTATATGCTTCTTGTCCTTATCCTGTCAACGATTTTCTTTATAATCTCTGCAGTAAAATGATTTACAGATACGGCTCTCATGGATCTGGAAGAGGTGGCTGCCATGACACTATACAAATTATCACATGAAACCTCTAAATGTGATGGCTAGGGCAGAGGACTCATTGAAGTCTTCATGATTCACTCAAGTCCTGGCCCAAGAAAGGCTAGTAAATCTCATGTTAATTTTTGCAAGGAAGATCATCTTCATCTTTTGGAAAACAAGCGAGTAGTCACTCTTTAAGAAACCTCACTTTCTTCACACATGATTCAACTTGTTCAATGGCATACCTTGATAATGTTCCTTGCTGAAGCTTAGTGTCTGGATATACTTCTCTCTCCCGCCGATGTATGAGTGAGATGCTTGAATGCTTACCTAGGATCCTTTGAGCACATGTATCTATAAATTCAATCTTTTAAGGCAACATCAATCTTTGGGCGAAAATAGACCAAACAAATCCTCTTTCTTCTGTTGCCAAAAGTTGTAGTAAATCTAAAAGAAATGAACAATTTCAAAAGAGTAGAATCAAAGCTATACTGATGAGTTGAAACTGCACTATGGAGTTTTCTTTTGAAGTGACAACACTGAACTCCAACTAAAGCAGAATCCATTTGTTCTAGCAGCTTTATGTGGAAAGAAACTTAAAGCCTTATGTCAAGCTCTTTCATAATCTCTTTTGAAGTACCATAGAAAGTTATATGATGATTTCAGTTTGAGCGTTGATTTCCCGATGGAGAATAAAGTTTCCATCTTTAAACAGCACACAAATGTCATTATCTAGTACTTGAAAAAGGCCATTTTCCTTTTGGTAGGTTGTAGGCCTATGTAGCGAGGGCAAACCAACATTTCACAATATACAAAATCTGCTTTCTCCAATGCTTGTTTGCACCTCATATATCTGGTACTATCATCTCTTTACATGATCTGAGTGGGTGATTGCATCTTCTCTTAGAAATCGTTTACTACATCTCTTGATCCTTTAGTCTTGTGAAGTTTTGTTGGTTTTACTTGATGTGTGTTCTTCTATCTAAATTTATCACGTTGATTATATGTAATTATGGACTTATCATTAGCACACCTTGGGTATATCAGCTCATATGTTCACAATGTTGTTATTTTAACATCACCAATGTCCAAAATGTGCGTAAATCTAAGAAAAACCATATGTTGCATTCCCCTCATTTGTTATGTGCGAGTTTGAGAGAGAGCGAGCATGTGTGTTCTTGTTTTGTGTGTTTTTGCATGTTTCTTGCAGGTTGCAGCTCCATCATCATCTCCAGCAAGCTCAGCAGGTACGGAATCTGTCTGCACAGTCCCCGAGGCGTCGAGCTCGAGCTATCGCGACACTCCGAAAACTTCAACTAATCGCGTTTCTGAGTGCACCACGACACTGCGCAGGCCTAGAGCTCCCAGGATCACTAGACAGAACAGAAAAATTCACCATATCCCGAGCTATCGCGACACCTCGAGGTATCGCGACACTCACGAGCTATCGTGACACCTGGGAGTATCGCGACACCTCACGACCTATTGCGACACCTCACGACCTATCGCGACACCTCACGAGCTATCGCGACACCTCACGAGCTATCGCGACACCTGGGAGTATCGCGACACTTCACGACCTATCGCGATACCTCACGAGCTATCGCAACACTTGGGAGTATCGCGACACCTCACGACCTATCGCGACACCTCACGAGCTATCGCGACACTTGGGAGTATCGCGACACCTCACGACCTATCGCGACACCTCAAGACCTATCGCGACACCTCTGACCTATCGCGACACTTGGGAGTATCGCGACACCTCACGACCTATCGCGACACCTCACGACCTATCGCGACACCTCACGACCTATCGCGACACCTCACGAGCTATCGCGACACCTGGGAGTATCGCGACACCTCACGACCTATCGCGACACTTGGGAGTATCGCGACACCTCACGAGCTATTGCGACACCTCACGACCTATCGCGACACTTGGGAATATCGCGACACCTCACGACCTATCGCGACACCTCACGACCTATCGCGACACTTGGGAGTATCGCGACACCTCACGACCTATCGCGACACCTCACGACCTATCGCGACACTTGGGAGTATCGGGACACCTCACGAGCTATCGCGACACTCACGAGCTATCGCGACACTTCGACCCGACCTATCGGGATACATGGGCTTAACGCATGAAAATTTAGAGTAATTTAAGTGGCTGAATTAAGGTATCTTTGGGCTTAATCTTGGACACATTGGGAGGATATAAGAGCCTTAGGAGTGGGCAAAAGACCTAGAAACCAGGGAGGAATTTCCTGAACCCTGAGAGCCTGTTTTGACCCCTAAGTGCCTGAATGGTCATAACTTCACCCACGAACTCCGATTAATGAGATTTTGGTCTCGTTGGAAAGCTTGTTGAAAATCCTACGTGGACGTCGACTGTTTTTTTGTAGAATCATACGTGGAGTTTTAGAACATGTATTTTCAAGTTGGCCTTTAGGTGAGACTAGGTGGTCCTAAGATTGAGGGGGTGCAGTGAGTTACTCCAGGGGGGACTACAAATATTGATGTGTGTCTGTCAGTTACTTGTGGTAATAGAGCTATACTGACTGGTGAGCTTTTGCAGGAACATTGTGTGCACTCAAGGCAATCCAAAGCAAGCTAGCAAGGGTGAGTACCAAGCTTGGGAGAAGGCTTCCTGGGCTTGTGTAGCAGTCTGGTCAACCAGCTAATTGAGGTTGGAAGATCTCTCAACCCTCCTTTGTCAATTCCTAGCCTAGGCTAAGTACGACTTAGGTGTGGTAATTAATTAGGGCAACGTTAGGCACGAATCAAGTCCAAGAGTATTAATCAACCAAGTGCAAGAATTAAGTAGGTCTTAAGTGCGAAAACTCTAAGGGACAAAAGGTAAACTGGAGTCGATCACTTATCAAGTGCGGAAATTCACTTAAGTACTCCTGACGACGCGATTTCAGACAAGACCATAAACATAATATTCAACTCAAAAGAACAAAGTGATTGGTGTAAATTAACCTGCAACGAGAGTGTGCTTAGGTCCAAGGGGGTAGATAAATCAGGCATATGAACCTTAGATAAGGCAGACACTTAGGCCGAGACAGACAAAGCCTCAGATCTTCTGAAGCTAGTGTCAATCACACTGCCAGGTCTTGGGCCCAACAGTTGAGTGATTACCCATACACTCCCAGATCAGAAACAAGTGATTCTGAGATGTCCTATCACATGGAGAGACCAGTAGGTAGTTCAGGGGTGGCTTATCTAGAAAAGCCAGAGGGACCTTACAAGACTCAATTGGAATACATCAGGACGAATCGTCTAGGTGCTCGCATCTACGAAGACGGATTGAGAAGATCTGTGGTCCAGATTAAGAACCCCGATCAACCCCATGGACTAGAACACCCGGTAGTGAAGTTTGAGAATGGAGCATACCTAGATAAAGAAGGGACTGTATATGTAGTCACCACTCTTCCTGATAGAACTGATGAGTTTGGAAATGTGATTGTAGAAACCGATATGGGTGATATAGAGCAAGGGAACTTAGAGAGAGAGCCAAGAACTCCCCGTGGTAAATCTGTCTTGACCAGAATCATGACTCCAGAGTGGATCCCACAGGATAATAAAAGCATAGACTTGCTTTTAAACCGAGAAACGGATGAGGCCTTTTGGAGATATAAACCTGCTCACCCTCAGGAAGTAAGTGCTCTCACAATCTATGAGTTTAAAGACCCTGACAGCCCAGGTAAAGTAACATACCTAGACAATACATCAGAGAGGATCTTCGTGGTCACCGAGCATGGCAGACATGCCTACACATGGAAGGGTGAATTTTTTTTCCCCCAACCTCGGACTAATGTGTCATACAGTCACCAAGGAGCTGGGACCTCCCAAGCTCATGGAGCTCAAAGAGATAGAAGTAGAGACAAACCTGAGGTAAGTTTTGCCAACTCCCTGGGCAGAGAAAGAACGAGGACGGAAACAAACAGAGTCGAACCTGAGGTACTTAGAGCTCCCAGGAATCAAAGAAATGCGGATGAGTTCCCCCTACCACGACCTAGAGAGCACACAAGGACTCTGAGACAGACTCAGTTAGTCAAGTCCATGAAAAATTACTTCGATGGCACAGGAGACCCATACGATCATGTGGCAGAGTTTAGGCAAGTCTTGAGAGCAGAACAAGTGGAGGACCTATTCACACAATATAATGCCTTTGGTCTAACCCTTAGGAACACTGTCCTGACATGGTTTCAGCCACTAAACGAGAGGCAGTTCAGGAGCATAGACCAACTTCTAGAGGCATTCATTATCGAATTCTCTAAAAGTGGCATAAGACATAACACTTCCTCGCTGATTCACAGCTTCAAGCAAACCCCTCAAGAGACCGTGAGACTTGCTGGAAGAAGATTTAGGCAATACTTGGAGAGATGCCCTGTCCTTGAGCTACCCACACCAGCTAAGCAAGTGGCTTTATTCTTGGATGGATTGCTAAGTACCAAATTAAGATCATCTGTGTACTTGAAGGACCCTAGGACCATAGAAGAGTGTGTACGCATGTGCATTGACATCGAGGATAACCTAGGGGAGGAGTTGGAGCTTTCCAAGATATACAAAGATTCAGATAGTGCCTCTAACCTCTCTTCCACGCAATCCACATCAATTGAGGAACTTGCAGAGAAAGTAGCTCCGAAATTAGGTGTCACTAGCAAACAAATTCCGAGATTTTCCCGAGTTAAGAGATGCTACACTTGTGGAGGCGACCATATGGCGAACGTCTGTCCCATTATGGCTCAACCCCAAGTTAATCCTAGTAGCCAATATTGCACCATAGAACGAAGGTACACCAATCACACCGCGCAAGATTGTCCCTACAATAAGCAAACCGTTAGACAGACGTACCTACAACCATACCCTCAGCAAGGAAGATACCAGAACCAGTACCAGTACCCACCTCAGCAGTATGTGAGACCTCAACAAACCTACCAACCCTACCAAAACCAACTGAGACCCCAGCCAGTGCTAGCACAGCAACCACCTGCTCCTACTAACGTGATCCCTGTAAAGTATGTCGCTGCAGAAGAAAACCCGAATAGAGCTATAGTCCCTGTAACACCATTGCTTTCTGAAAGTGACCCGAGTGACCATAGCTTTGATTCTACACATGTTGATAGCCCCCAGGCCTACTACATGCAGTCTCCTGAGCATGGTGAGTCTTACTATAGTGAAGAGCCAAATGAACCTAGTTGGGAGTCAGATTACACAAACGTCATGTATGCAAACCCCAACCCTAGGCCTCAACCTAGGCAAGTAAGACCCCCATTCCCTAAAGGACCATGCTACAGATGTCAGGGGGATCATCTCATTCGTGATTGTCCCTTACCTCCACCTATGCAACCCCAGTCAGTAACAATTCAAGGCTTTTGCCAAGAGTGTGGAAAGGAGCATCTCTTACGAGACTGCCCTAAGAATCCTAATAATATGCCAAAAATCACTCCTATTAATGTTATTGGGTTAGTGGTAGATTCCACAGGAAGTGTCACTTTCACTGCACCCATACAGGTAGTCACTAGAGCTCAAGCATTGCAGCAAAACCAAGGGGTAGGCCAGGAAAAGAGCGCAGATGTTAGTGAAACAGAGAGCACGACAAAGAAAAGGACTAGAGCTTGGAGAGATAGTCGTGAAAGAATGAAAAGGCAATGGGCAAAGAAGATGAGTGAACTTGAGGAAAGTCTACGAGAAACCAAGGCCAAAATCATAGAGATCACATCTCAACCGCACTCTCACACATTCCCACCGCTACCATCCCCATCACCCTCCATCCCTCCACCCTCTAATACACCCCACGTAACCCACCCACCACCCCAAGCAGGATCAGTATTAGCTGATCCCACTCCTGAAGACATAGACATGATCCTTAAAGCATATCAGGCCAGAATCCAAGAAGGGCCAAATGTCACGGATCATGACAAGTGCTACCCTAGAGCTGACCTAGAGATAGAAAGAACCAAGCTTTGCGCGAAAATGGTCGCATTGGCTCAGACTATGTTTGAAGCCAGTCGCCTTTTCAATTACTCGGGCTCAGCCAAGACGCAATTACACTTGGATGGACTTCTAGAGAAGTTAGAGGGCATAATTGCAAGATCTGCCAAGGAAGAAAAAAATCAAGAAAGAGATAAAGCAAGCAAAAACATGACCCATCCCCCACCGAAAGCTTATGTGCCCAATTCCACTGAACCAGACAACCCCCCCTCCCTAGAAAGAATAGAGAATCTAATTGCACAATCACAAAAGGAACCCGCCCCTCCACACCAAGACAAGGCTAGTGAAAGAGCAGGTCTTCCTACCCGGGAAGCCTATGTGCCTGAAGCCTATGCACCTAACTCTACGGAGCCAGACACATCATCTTCTATGAATCGGTTCACACCAGAGTTCCTACGAGAGATTCAAGAAGACACATGGGCTGAGGAAAGTGAAGCCCCTCCTCCCATTCAACTTGTGGATGATGCACATGACCAATTCCCACAAGACATCCCATCCATTTATGAGGAGCAGGAGAGCACCCGCTCTCAGGAAAGACTAGACTTTGAGTCTAACTCTCTACAAGAATTACCCCACTTCACAGGCCCATGGGAAGCTAAGTCTACTTGTATGAGAGCACCCACGGTCATGGTACGAAATGAGGACTTAGTCTTACCTAGGAACACAGGTAGTGAAAAACACTAAAGTGCAGTGCAATCTCAAGTTAGAAGAGCTACTCAAGGTTAGACCTGAATTATGGAAACATGTCGCCAAACAAGTACCAGCGATAGTGAAACCTCATTCCCAGGTAGGATCACATAGGACAGTGCCAGAGATACCCTTGGATAAGATAGGAGATATGTGTGAAGGTGAAGAAGGGAACACCTATCTTCCCATTACCTACCAGGAGTACACCACCAAGGCAATTTTGGACTCAGGTGCAGGAGTTGCAATTGCCACCACTTCCCTATGGAAGCGTTGGGGCAAGCCGGCACTCCGACCAACGAGAATGAAATTGCAGATGGCTGATGGTCATATTGAAAGGCCCTTAGGATTGCTAGAAGGAATAACTCTCACTACATGTGGGGTTGAGTTTGAACATACTTTTGCTATATGTGACTTCAACAAAAATCATGCCTATGAGATGATCTTGGGACGACCTTTTATGCGACAGTTGCAAGTGGTACAGGATTGGGGAACCAACTCCTTGTACCTGCAGCACTTAGGTGTTACGACCAAAGTGAATCTTAAGGATTACTCTCATAGAGACGTACCACCTATTCAATGGCATCCCATCCATAAAGCCAAAGATGAGACTGAGTCTGTGCATTCCATAGGATCCGGATCCTCGTGGATGCATGAAGACACCCACTTATGGATGTGCAAAGTGGCAGTAGAAGAAGAGGAAAGAGAAAAAGCCAGAGAGATAGGTGCAAAAGAAACACGTAGATCAATTCAAGACCCAGCCTATGCACCTGTAGTCTTTCCTGATGAGGAATTTGAACCCCATGGCTGGGCAGAAATCCTAGCAACAATGGATATAGCCATCAATGAAGAGCAGTGGACACCTCACTGTGATGAGGATGGCTATGACATTTCAGTCTTTTCAATAGAGCCAATCATGGGAGATGCAGTTTTAGAAGAATGCGAACCTATCCTTGATGCATTTGAGGATGCAAGTGACTCCGATCTAGAGTCAATCATTATGGACCCACCTTTTGCATCAGATGAAGAATACTTCCATGCAGTAGAATTTCAACCCCAGAGGCATGGAGAGCTTACAAATGATGTAAGATTAGCCACACATGTGACCCCGAAGGAAGAAGGAAAGAAACGAAAGAAGAGAGAAGTCTCACCAGAAGAGGAAGAATCTTTGTTTGAGGTCCCGGAAAATTTTAAGAAGTATAAGATAGACGACAGGAGAGTCATGATAAGAATGCCTAAATGAGAGGCACAATCAGGAGAGGCCTATGATAACAAAGAAACCACCAAGAAAATAGTAGTGGCCCTAGAAGGAGAAGAGAGATGCACTTACATAGGACATGACCTGACGGAAGAAGAAGAGCAAGAATTGATAGCCTTGCTAAGAGAATACAGAGATGTATTCGATTGGAGTTACAAGGATTTGAAAGGTGTTGACCCTGACATATGCTCACACACTATCCCCATGACCTCAGATGCTAAACCCTCTAAGCAAAAGCCCTATACATATAACGATAATTACGCTGCCAAGATTAAAGAGGAGATAGATAGACTGGTTGAAGCTAGATTTATCTATGAAATTGAGCACACTGAGTGGGTATCCCCCATCGTAGTGGTGCCCAAGAAGAATGGCAAGCTGCGTGTATGCATAAACTTGAAGAAGGTCAATGCATCCACAATTTGAGATAACTATCCGCTTCCCATCACAGAGCATCTCTTAGAAAGAGTAGTAGGCAAGGAAGTGTACAGCTTCCTCGATGGATTTTCGGGCTACAATCAAGTGGCCATAGCTCCAGAAGATCAGCATAAGACAGCTTTTGCCACAGAGTGGGGTATATTTGCCTTTCGTGTAATGCCATTTGGGCTTACCAATGCTCCTGCAACCTTCCAGAGACTAATGTGCCATGTATTTAAGGAGTTCCTGAGGAAGAATTTAGAAGTCTGTGTTGATGATCTTTGCGCTCATTCCAACATTAGACAAACCCATATTCCTGAACTCAGACAAATCTTTGACAAATATAGAGAATATCAAGTCTGCCTGAACCCAGAAAAGTGCGTTTTTATGGTCAGGCAAGGCAAGATTCTAGGACACATAGTGTCAAAGAATGGCATTTCCACTGACGAAGAGAAAGTGAGAGCCATAGCAGAGCTACCTAGGCCAAGGAATGTCAAGGAAGTACAAGCTTTCATGGGACATTGTGGTTACTACCGCCGGTTCATTCACATGTATGCTGTCATTGCAAAGCCCATGTACGGACTTCTGACAAACTTTGAGTGGACTGAGGAATGTGAGAATTCCTTCAATGAGCTTAAACGGCGATTATGTTCAGCACCAATCTTAACCACACCGGATTGGAATACGCATTTCCATGTTCATGTGGATGCATCCAATTATGCCATTGGATGTGTGCTTGCACAACCTACTGGTGAAGGTAATATGGATATTCCAATTGCCTATGCTAGTCGACAATTGAATGCAGCTGAATGAAATTATACCACTACTGAGAGAGAAGGCTTAGGCATGATATATGCAGTTAAGAAATTTAGACACTATTTGCTTGCAAATAAGTTTAAATTTTTTACTGATCATCAGGCATTGCTATACCTCGTAAACAAGCCATGCAATACAGGAAGATTAGTAAGATGGTTTCTCTTGTTAATGGAATATGATTTTGAGGTTGTGGTAAGGAAAGGGAAGACTCATTTGAGAGCAGATCACCTTTCTAGGCTCACATCGGGAGAAGCCCCACAAGGAGTATCAGATGATCTTCCTGATGCTTACTTGTTTAATTTGGAAGTAATACCTCAGTGGGCTTAGCCATTAGTGCCAGTATTGACATACGGACCTAACCATCCAGTAATAAACACGCAGGATAGGGAGGTAGTAAAAGCTCAAAAGTATCACATCATGGCAGGAAGTATGTACAAGCACACAGATCAAGGAATCTTGGCTTGTTGTGTAGAAGAGGACGAGTACACTAAATGGTTGCATTTAGCACATGTAGGTGCATTAGAGCAACACTACTCAAAGCAACGAACCTTACAGACACTAAGGAGACTAGGAGTACATTGGCCAACTATGGAAGCTGATGTCCAAAAGTTGTGCAAGGAATGCCCAATCTGCTGCACTAAACCACCTGTGGAACATGCCACTCTTTATCAAGTGTCCATAGTGCCAGATTGGAGTGAACCACTAGTATCCTTCCTGAGGATAAAAACATTCCCTCCAGACATGACTCTGGCTAGGAAAAGGAGTTTAGAACAAGAAGCCCAGGATTACTCACTTATTGGTGATAATCTATACAAACGTGGTAAAGACGGTTACCTGAGACTATGTGTCCATGAGAGTGAGTATCTCAAGATCTTGGACACTGCTCACCAAGGTGTAGCATGAGGACACTTTGGACCAGATCGGGTGATCAAGGCAATACTATTTGCGGGCTTCTGGTGGCCGATCCTTCACATGGATGCATATACCTATGTGAAACGCTGTGATGTCTGTCAGAGAACTCAATATCCTATACGTAAAGATGAGATGCCACTGAAACCTATGATGGGTGGACGTGCATTCTCTAAGTGGGGAATAGACTTCGTAGGTCCTATTAATCTCCCAGCTAAGGGTTCCCATGCATAATATATCATTGTTGCGACAGACTATCTAACAAAGTGGGTAGAGGTAAAAGCCACAATGAAGAACGATGCTCAAACAACAGCTAAGTTTTTATTTGAGAATGTATTCACTAGATACGGGCTACCCATAGAGCTAGTTAGTGATAGAGGCACTCACTTCTTGAATGAAGTTATTGAAAATCTGCTCCAAGAATTCTTGGTAGTGCATAAGAAGTCTGCCCCCTATCACCCTCAAGCCAATGGGCAAGCCGAAAGCACCAATAAGATCTTATGCAATGTATTAACAAAATTAGTGAACAATAAACGCTCTGATTGGGACAAACAGCTACACCATGCTGTTTGGGCATACCGAGTCGCCTACAAAACGGTACTCCAAGCCACCCCCTTTCAGATGGTATTTGGCCAAAACGCCGTGCTACCTTTGGACTTCTTAATACCTACATTGAAAGTAGCACAAGAGCATGAATGGACGGGTCATGAACTCTCCTCTAGACTTTTTGACCTTGAGCGATTAGGTGAAACCAGACTAAGAGAAGCTGCAGGAATATATGCAGCCAAGAAACGACAAAAGGCATACTTTGATGCCCATGTGAAGGACAAAGGCTTGAAAGCAGGAGATCTAGTTTTAGTCTACACATTGAAACAACACGCAAGGAAGCTAGAAAAGAGAGGCTACGGACCTATGATCATCAATAGGATCTCCAGGAGTGGAGCAGTACAACTAGCCACTTTAGAGGGTGATGTTCTCCCAAACTATATTAGCGGATGCAGAGTCAAGTTGTATCAGGAACCCCTCACGGAGGAAATGCTAAGTCGACTCAATACTGCTAAGCAACGTAAAGAGGAGGAAAAACGAATTCGAGAAGAAGCACAGGCAGAGGCCTTAGAGCGCATCAGACGAATGAAGTTGAGGAGACAAGGGAGGGATCAGCCTATGACTGACACTCAAGAGTCCCCAGGCTATCACATGGCCATGTGTGAGGCTTCAGGTGAACGTACCCATAACATAGTGGATCGACGACCTTTTGTGACCCTAGAAATAGGACAAAGAGACAGCACAACAAGTGTGAGAGCTTTAACTGATTCAGGAGCAGCCACAAGTGCAGTTCGGCTTTCTTATTGCCAGCAGCTGCAATTGGAGGTAAAACCCCTAGAAGCATATCTGATAGGATTAGGAGGTGTTGAAACCCCTTGCATGGGAGAGGTGGATCTTTCCCTCTACATACAAGAGGTCCTCATGCCAGCAAAAGTGCTAGTGTGTGAAGACGAGGATCTGACCGAACCTCTTGTCTTAGGCCAAGACTGGATCTATGATCACGCAGTCAACCTCAACCTAAGAAGTGGACTTCTTTAGGCTTGGGTAGGCCAAAGCCGTCTCATGATTGAATTAGAAAATCAAGCACTCATACCAATAGAACAGGCACCAACTCCTGGTCCCTCCAGGAATCCACATGAAGATAACAATGTTGTTCTTGTCCAAACTTCTATGGTGCAGAGGATTGTCAATCTTACTGAAGCTACAGGAGCCAATAAGGAGTTCCTAACTGATCCAAAGAAGATTCTAAACGGGCAGACCGAACATCACTCGACACGAAGGAGGCCGCTGATCAAGAGGCAGGAGCGCCAACCCATGCAACACGGAGCACCTCGTGGCGCGAAGCAGATCTGGATACGCAAGGATGGAAAACCTACCACTCTAATAGCAGACTCCCGAGGAGACAACAAACAAGCCACACCATCACAGACACAAGTGAAGGAGTACCCTAGGAAACCTCCTAGGCACACCACATCTATTTGGGTCCCTAAGCGGTCAAGGAAGGCTAGCCCCAATGCTAGACACATATGGGTGCCCAAGGCCTGTTTACGAGCCCAAATAGCTCCAACTCTAGTTACTGGCATAATTCAACACTCTCAAGTCTGCTCGACTAACAACGCAGGAACTCTACCTAAAAACCACTCTGACCCACACTCAGTCACATCGAGGAATGCTTGGAAATGGGTACCCAAAAGGTCCCAAATCCATCACAACCTAGTTCATAAACCGTTGCCTGTCTTTAGCTCTAACAGCTACGAATCCCCTATCAAAGTTTGGAGACCTAAACCATGTATCAAACCCCCTGACCCAATTTTTGTAAATCCATCCACTCTGACATAGGTGCATTCCGAGTCCACTGCATAACCAAAGTAGGCATCTAGGATGATACTGACCTCTAATCACCACTCACACCTATCACAAGCACTTCATCTCTGACCACTAACCTTCGGGATTGTCATGTTAGTATTGTGAAGGGAACACCATTGCATCCTGTTTCCTATGCAACACTAATATGCCTTTCTTCTTCTAGCAGATAAGCACCCGATTCCCATGGCAACAGTAGCAGGCACAAGCTCTCAGGCAGGCTCTGATGCTCAAATCAATCGGGATGCCATGCCGGTGGAGGCCCCACCAACAGCTCGGCCTGAAGAGTTCGTGAATGTGCGGAGAATTCCTATTCCAGATCCACCAAATGGCCTAACCGAAAGAGTAAAAGGGCACTCTCATTGGTTCAATGAAATGCCAGGAGACTTGGGAGACGCAGATCATATATGGGAGTCCAAGATGGAGTGTGGAGGAGTGTGGTGGACCTTCCAGTTCTTTTCAAGAGAATTCGAAACCTTACAGAATGCAGCTCCACTTCAAGATATCTGGCAAAAAGCAGGATTACAAACTTATTTTAGTGCAGCTCTGCCTAAACCTGATTTCCTCAGGTGCTACTACCTAATTGCCACACTGAAGACTACAGGTGATAAAGATCATTCAGGCACATTCTGGGTGCCCTCCTTGTCAAATCTGGAGGAAATGAGGAAGTTCGAATTGAATGTTACTTTAATCAGGGAAGCACTTCAGATGTATGGCACGCATGTACCTTCTGACCGCGACCCATTGATACCTGAGTCGATGAAAAGCAACAGAATCAAGAAGCTAAAAGAAATGTGTGCCCTCACCCCCAACATCGCCATACCATTGCGGATGTGCCTCCAACACTTCGCATTCCCAGCTCAGGACCGTTTCACCCAACCTCACAAGAAAATATGGTATGGGTTATATCTAGCAGAGACTAGAAGCTTGCCCATTAAGATGCCTGTATGGATCTTGGACCAAGTGTATGAGGCAGGCAAGCAGGGAGTGAGGAAGCCTACTTTACATGGCTGTTGTGCGCTTACAAGAATTATCTATCGATGTCTTGCATATGATGTGCCGGTTGCTAGAGCCCTAAAATATGCACAACTGGAGTTGTTCAAAGGGCGGAAGTCAGGGAGCCAGCCTGCAAAACGAATACGTGGATCGCTCTCCCAGGTAATGATCCCTCACGAAGCCACGACCGAAGCTTCCCTCAGACCAGAAGCTCAGGTCGCACCTTTCACGATCCATCTTCAAGGAGTTCAAGCTGGGGATGTGGTACAACCCGCTCCATCCGCCCCTCCACTACCTACCTATGCAGAGTTTGCATCTATGGCCACCTTCACAGAGGATCCAAACTTTGATTTTGAAAGATTCCTGCAGACGGTCCACCTATAAGACAGTGAAGGTTCCCCTGACAATGTTGATCCGGGAGCATCAGTCCAAAGAGAACAGCCACGGGGCGAGACAAGCAGAGTACATGGGGAAGAGGTGGCACAACATCCTCATGACCCAAACACACAAGTTCAGGAAGGTGCACAAAGAAATGAACCAGAAGACAGTGAAGAGGAAGCCCTTGCCTATACCGCACAACTCAAAAGACTATACCGGACAATCAAGCAGGTGCAGAGGAGACACAAGATGTCAGAAGAAGCGAATCGAGCCCTAGTAAACCACATGTTGCAATCGGAGAACATCGACCCACATTTTGTAGAACCGTTGAACCTTTTGGCGGACACCTGTGGCATCGGGGAAGCCATGAGAACATTGGTCTATCAGGCGAACCCTACTTATGATCAAAGAAGGATAGATACAAGGCCACGGTGGGGAAAGATGATTCAAATGGAGGTATCTACCGTATTGCCTACTTCAATGACAGAAGATGTTCAGATGGTTAGCCCTAGTCCCAGTGACGAACCAGATGTAAATACACATTCACCACCTCCGCCATCACCTCCCAGCCAGCCTTCAGAACCCTTTTGCACGAGTCTTTCCGAACAACCGATATCCACCCATGGTGAAACCAATGTACACACCTCCTTTTCTACCGCCTTCCCTTTACCCACAGCCATCACTTCTGCCCAAATTTTTGAACCCCACACAGGTCATCCTGCCACCGATCAAACCATAATAGGTCACCCCTCTTATCTCCCCGCCCTGGGACAACCACTTGCCACTAGCCAAACCTTATCCCAACCTTTTCCATTCACCCACACAGTTCCTTCCTCCCAACCGCTACCCACTGTACCCCTGTTAACCCCCTCAGAATCAACCCAAATCACCCAACCATCATTCTGGACAAACCTTGTAAATATACTCCAACAAGTTGAGAATTATAATAAAAAGTCCCTTCCCCAACCCCACTCCCCCACATTCACTGCCACCACTAACACACCACCTACCGTTCTCGTATTCACAATTCACACTTCACACACTATCACATCCGATCCCATGGATATTTCACCATTCTAGTTTTATTTTCAACATCACTTGTCACATTATCAAGCACAGTTGTCCTTGATAATTTCCATAAAATAAATGTAAATAAATGATCGCATGCCCCTCATTCCTCAATCTCAATAACATAATTTTTCGAGCACAATCTAGCCAAGAACTCAACTCATGTTTGTAATCATGTATTCTTGTGAACTTGTACACCACATTTCTTTTACTTGATAGCTAGACTTATTATTTATGATCTTGTTGGCAACCACTTTCAAAAAATATGCAAGTGGTTTACTGTCGTTTGTATCTTATTTATATTTATATGGAAATTCTCGTATCCTATATATCTCACATCCATACCCTATGATTTTAGGTTATGGGATCCTTCATATATCATTAGTCTTGTCATCTATACCTATGATTTTAGGTTGTGCTTACTTCATATGGAAATCCTACCTATGTTCGATGAGGTTCATAATGGATGATCTATGGCTAGTAGATGGCTTTTGTAGAATTGGCTTGCTTCCAAGAGGGATTTCAAGTAGATTATTATGTAAGAAAAGTTGAAGTTGTTGATGCTTTAACTTGTGGGTCCCACTTTGAGGTTCATATTACTCTAGGTCATTAATCTAATCTTGATTTTTATTTTAGGGTGCCGTAGGACTCATTATATCTAATTTTTATTTATTATGAAATTGGTTGGTTAGTTTTTCATATGTTCGTTTGATGGACCCCATGTATTACCCCACATATGGTCTAATAGTCCATATGTAGGTGATGATCACCCACACATAACCACCCATACTAGGTTCATGCAAAAAGAAACATCTCTCCATGGACTATCCATAGATGAATTCTTCACTAGTCGAAACATAGAGTTGAACTAGCAGATCTATCTACCTTGTATTCTTTTGTCTAGGGTTGTCTAGATCACCATTGGGCCTCTACTTTAAGAGCACATAGGTGGATTCCTTTATTTTTTTGTACTCATGATTAATAAAAATGTTTCAAATTTGGCTAGATTTCTTCTCTTCAGTTCCACTATCTAATTTCTTTCTTATATAGAAAACCCCACTTTTTTTGAGCTGGTGGTCTCAATCAGGCATTTTTTTCAGTAGTTTCCTTAATTATATGGAAAATAAATTGGCACTTTAAGATCCAAAACCTATCTTCGTAGACTGAATGCTAGTTTGGTAAAATGGGAGTCGGAAGACTAACATTAGGAATCTTTTTCTAGTCTGTTATTTTCAAGGGGCGACTTGAGTACTTGTTTGATCTCTTAAAGGCTTAAGATGGTATATTATTTCTTCAAAACATTGGAATGAAATTCATGTTTCATATGATTTTGGTGGATCCATTGCTTGGCCTATATCGTAGATTAATTCTCCATTCTAATATGCTTTTTCTTGCCTACTTGAACTTATCCTCCAATAGAATTCAATTGGTTGTTTAAGAAGTATGAGATAGAAGATAGAAGAGTCATGATAAGAATGCCTAAACGTGAGGCACAATCAGGGGAGGCCTATGATAACAAAGAAACTACCAAGAAAATAGTTGTGGCCATAGAAGGAGAGGAGAGATGCACTTACATAGGGCATGACCTCACTGAGGAAGAGGAGCATGAGTTGATAGCCTTGCTAAGAGAATACAGAGATGTATTCGCTTGGAGTTACAAGGACTTGAAAGGTGTGGACCCTGACATGCTCACACACTATCCCCATGACCTCAGAGGCCAAGCCCTCTAAGCAAAAGCCATATACATACAATGATAATTATGCTGCCAAGATCAAAGAAGAGATAGATCGTCTGGTGGAAGCTGGATTTATTTATGAAATTGAGCACACTGAGTGGGTATCCCCAATCGTAGTGGTGCCCAAGAAGAATGGAAAGCTACATGTATGCATTAACTTGAAGAAGGTTAATGCAGCCACAATTCGAGATAACTATCCACTTCCAATTACCGAGCATCTATTAGAAAGAGTAGCAGGCAATCAAGTAGCCATAGCTCCAAGAGATCATCATAAGACAGCTTTTGCCACAGAGTGGGGCATATTTGCCTTTCGAGTAATGCCATTTGGGCTTACCAATGCTCCTGCAACCTTCCAAAGATTGATGTGCTATGTATTTAAAGAATTCTTGAGGAAGAATTTAGAAGTCTATGTTGATGATCTTTGTGCGCATTCCAACATTAGACAAACACATATACCTGAGCTCAGGCAAATCTTTGACAAATTTAGAGAATATCAAGTCTGCTTGAACCTAGAAAAGTGTGTTTTCATGGTCAGGTAGGGCAAGATTCTAGGACACATAGTGTCAAAGAATGGCATATCTACAGACGAGGAAAAAGTTAGAGCTATTGCAGAGCTACCTAGGCCAAAGAATGTCAAGGAAGTACAAGCTTTCATGGGGCATTGTGGTTATTACCGACGGTTTATACACATGTATACCATCATAGCAAAGCCTCTATATGGACTTTTGACTAACTTTGAGTGGACTGATGAATGTGAGAATTCCTTCAATGAGCTTAAACGGCGATTATGTTCAGCACCAATCTTGACCACACCAGATTGGAATAAGCCATTTCATGTTCACGTGGACGCATCCAATTATGCTATTGCATGTGTACTCGCACAACCTACATGCAAAGGTAATATGGATCTTCCAATTGCCTATGCTAGTAGACAATTGAATGCAGCTGAACGAAATCATACCACCATTGAACGAGAGGGATTAGGCATGGTATATGCAGTGAAAAAGTTTAGACACTATTTGCTTGCAAATAGGTTTAAATTTTTTACTGATCATCAGGCATTGTTGTATTTGGTAAACAAACCATGCAATACTGGCAGATTAGTAAGATGGTTCCTCTTACTAATGGAATACGACTTTGAGGTTGTGGTGAGGAAAGGTAAGACTCACTTGAGAGCAGACCACCTCTCAAGACTCACATCCGGGGAAGCACCATAGGGAGTATCAGATGATCTTCCTGATGCTTACTTGTTTAATTTGGAAGTTGTACCTCAGTGGGCTAAGCCATTAGTTCCAGTATTGACATATGGGCCTAACCACCCAGTCATAAACACTCAAGATAGGGAGGTAGTAAAAGCCCAGAAGTACCATATCATGACAGGAAGTATGTACAAACAGACAGATCAAGGGATATTGGCTTGCTGTGTGGAAGAGGACGAGTACGCAAAATGGTTGCAATTAGCACACGTAGGTGCATTAGAGCAACACCATTCGAGGCAAAGAACTTTACAGACCCTAAGGAGAATCGGAGTGCATTGGCGTACTATGGAAGCTGATGTACATAAGATGTGTAAAGAATGCCCAATCTGTTGCACTAAACCACCCGTGGATCATGCCACTCTTTATTAAGTGTCCATAGTGCCTGATTGGAGTGAACCATTAGTAGCCTTCTTGAGGACGAGAACATTCCCTCAAGATATGACATTGGCCAGACAAAGAAGTTTGGAACAAGAAGCCCTAGACTACTCACTTATTGGTGATGATTTATACAAGCGTGGTAAAGATGGTTACCTAAGATTGTGTGTCCGTGAGAGTGAATACCTTAAGATCCTAGAAAAAACTCACCAGGGTGTAGCAGGAGGACATTTTGGTCCAGATCGGGTGATCAAGGCTATACTATTTGCAGGCTTGTGGTGGCCTACCCTTCACATGGATGCACATACCTATGTGAAGAGATGTGATGTTTGTCAGCGAACTCAGTATCCTATATGCAAAGATGAGATGCCTTTGAAACCTATGATGGGTGGACGCGCATTCTCTAAATGGGGAATAGAATTTGTTGGTCCTATTAATCCCCCAGCTAAGAGTTCCCATGCTGAGTATATCCTTGTTGCCACAGACTATCTAGCTAAGTGGGTAGAAGTAAAAGCTACGACAAAGAACGATGCTCAAACGACAGCGAAGTTTTTATTTGAGAGTGTGTTCACTAGATACGGGCTACCCATAGAGCTAGTAAGTGATAGAGGGACTCACTTCTTGAATGAAGTTATTGAAAATTTGCTCCAAGAATTCTTGTTTATACACAAGAAGTCTGCCCCCTATCACCCACAAGCTAACGGGCAAGCCGAAAGCACAAATAAGATTCTGTGCAATGTGTTGACCAAACTAGTGAATAATAAACGCTCTGATTGGGACAAACAACTACACCATGTTGTTTGGGCATACCGAGTTGCCTATAAAACGGTACTCCAAGCCACTCCCTTTCAGATGGTATTCGGTCAAAATGCAGTGCTACCATTGGACTTCTTGATACCTACACTGAAAGTAGCACAGGAGCATGAATGGACAGGTCATGAACTCTCTTCGAGGATTCTTGATCTGGAACGACTAGGTGAAACAAGACTAAGAGCGGCAGCGGGAATATATGCAGCTAAGAAAAGACAGAAGGCATACTTTGATGCCCACGTTAAGGATAAAGGCTTGAAGGCAGGAGATTTAGTTTTAGTCTACACATTGAAGCAACATGCAAGAAAATTAGAGAAACGTGGCTATGGACCTATGATCATAAATAGGATCTCAACGAGTGGAGTAGTACAACTGACCACCTTAGAAGGAGATATTCTTCCGAGCTACATCAGCGGGTGCAGGTCAAATTATATCAAGAACCCCTGACTGAAGAGATGCTAAATCGACTCAACACTGCCAAGAAACGCAAGGAAGAAGAAAAGCGAATTCGAGAAGAGGCGCGAGCAGAAGCTTTAGAACGCATCCGAAGGATGAAGTTGAGAAGGCAGGGTAGAGATCAGCCTAGGACAGATGACTATGCAGCTCAAGGATATCAGGTGGCTATGTGTGAAGTTTCAGGTATTAGCTCCATATGATAATTGATCAACGTCCTTTTGTAACCCTAGAGATAGGACAAGGAAAGAGTGCAAGGACTGTAAGGGCTTTAATTGACTCAGGCGTAGCCACTAGCATGGTTAAACTTTCTTACTGTCAACAGTTGAAATTAAACATCAGTCCTATAGAAGCGTATCTCATAGGATTGGGAGGCGTGGAAACCCCTTGCATGGGCGAGGTGGAACTCCCCCTCTACATTCAAGATAAATTAGTGACAGTTAAAGTGCTAGTGTGTCAAGATGAGGACCTCACTGAGCCTCTTGTCTTGGGTCAGGACTGGATTTATGATCATGCAGTCAACCTAAACCTAAGAAGTGGACTTCTTTAGGTCTGGGTAAATCAGAATCGTATTACAATTGAGCTAGAAAATGAAGCACTCAAGGAACTAGGAAAGGCACAAACTCCTGGTCCTTCCAGGGGTACACATGAAGTTGATAATGCTATTCTTGTCCAAAACTATGTGATGCAGAGGGATGATTGTCTCAACAAAGAAGTTAAGGGTACAACGGAACTCCCTTCTTTTCCAAAAGCCACAGGGATGCAACAACCAAAGGCAGATCAAATGCAGAAGAAACAGACGACTTATGCTCGAGGCACAAAGAAAATACGATGCACGGTGTCTCAACCACCAAAAAAAGTGTGGGTACGAAAAAGCGAGCATCCTATTGCGGTCAAGCCACAACAACTGGCGCAACTTCCTATTAGTGATCAACGACACGACACTAATAAGAAGTCCTCCAAAAATCCTTCTGTGAAAGTGAAGTCTATTTGGATACCCAAGAAGTCGATGAAGGCTAGCCCACAGTCAAGACAAATTTGGGTGCCTAAGGCTTGCTTGCGGGCTCAAATAGCTACACCGAGACTACACCCTGTACAACATGGTTCACTCACTCGCACAGCCGATACCCACTTGTATTCAACACGCACGAACACACATTGGCCCATGAGCACGAGCAGAATCACTTGTAAATGGGTCCCTAAAAAAGCCTCATCTCCAAACAGACACTCTTATAAAGCCCTCGAGAGTCTGCACAAAATCAAGACCAACAGCCAATCAGTTTGTTTGGCAGCCCAAAGCGTGTAACAAATCCCCGGACCCCATTTGTAAATTCATTCCCACTGACTAACTACATCACCCTTACATTGCACTTTTCCATTTAGCTCACAAGACTATCCATCCACTAATGGCACACTGGATCACCTAGCACGTATTGACCTACTAACCTCTCACTAACCTCATGTTAATGTTGTAACGGGGACAAAAATTTTTCCATCATGTCCATTACAATGTTAACACATGTTTCTGTATTCTCATAGAGTCAGCAGGCAAGAAGTAACATGGCAGATACAGCAGGACCTAGTTCCCAGGGAGGCACCAACTCTCAAATCGTGGACATTGAAAGTGTTCCCATTGAGGAGGAATTGAAGGAGCGCCCAGTGAAAGCATTGAGAGCATTACATGCTATATCGATTCAGAATCCTCCACAGGGGCACACAATGCCAGTCAGCAAAAACTCACATTGGTTCAGTGAGGTGGCAGGACCTCTAGGAGAAGGCACTTACCTGTGGGAGGCAGAGATAGAGTTCAATGGGTGTTGGGGCAGGTATCACTTCTTCACCAGGGAATTTGAGAGACTTCAAAATAATGAAGGGCTGAAACCGATATGGAAGAAGGCGGGACTATACGATTAATTCAAAGCCCAATTGCCAAAGCCTGACTTTCTAAGGTGCTCGTATTTTATTAGCACCCTCACTCCGAGCAAAGAGAAAACGGGATACAACACCTTTGTCCTCCCATCTCTCACAAGGGGCAATGAGCTGAAGCGGTTCAAATTGACAAACAACTTGGTAAGGGAAGCTCTCGACATGAAAGGCATGCACATTCCCACCGAAAAAGAGACTATGGTCCTCGACAATATGAAGAACAGGAATCTAACGAAACTAAAGGACATGGTGGCAATGACACCTACTATTGCCATTCATCTTCGGATGTGCATGCAGCATTTCACATTCCCCGCTCAAGAGAGGTTCACAATGCCACCCAAGAAGATATGGGTCAGTCTATATTTAGCAGACGCCTTCGATTTGACAATCAACATGCCTCACTGGATTATCGACCAAATCCACTTAGCTCATCAACGGTGGTATAAGAAGCAAAAGTCAGTACTGTATGGATGTTGTGCTCTCACAAGGACTGTTTACAGATGCTTGGCATATGATGTGCTAGTTCAAAGGGCACTTATTTGGACCACGGTGCAAGAATTCCAACGTAGACTATCCACCGCAAGGCCTGCATCCAAGAAAATGAGAGGCACAGTTTAGATGCCCTGTGCACAGGCCCGCGGTGCGACACTGACACCAGAGACAACTCCATGGCTTCCAAGGCGTGTGCAACCCTTCACTATCAGATTACCACAACATAGCACAGATGGACCGAATCTAGTGTTTCCACCTATACCAACCGACTTAGAGTTTGCTCATGGATTTACATTGGAAGATCTAACTGATGAACAGGTAGCCAGAATAATCAATGCTATGAATTTAGAAATGGAGGCAGAGCAGGCAAGCGGGTAGCAGACAGTCACAGACCAACCCCATCCAGTCCAATAAGAAGTAGTCGAAGTGGATGATGATGAAGAAGAGGAGCTAGAGGAGGAACTAGAAGGACTGTCCGACGAAGAAGATCAGGAATATGAGTAAGAAGTTCTACAGGAACTTGATGGTGCCCCGGCTTATACGAAGCAATTGAAAAAGCTGTATGATACCATCAACCGAGTTCAAGAACAACACAAACTATCCCTGACAGCAGGAAAAGGCCTCATGAACCAAATCCTTGAGGAGGAAGGTGTGGACGAGCAATACCGAGCAACCCTTGACATGATAGCTGATGCGTTGCGGGTACCTGAGACGGTGCATACCGCTCTCGCATATTCACGAAGATCGAAATGACGATACGGCAGACGCCCCCCTCGATCAGGAAAACAAATGAATGTATTAGTATCAGAACCACAGGGCACCACATCCACAACCACGGGCACAGCTCATACCATTCATGACACTGAGGAAGCCCATACATCCAGTGCACCCCCATCACCCCCCTTACCCCCTCTCCCTCCAACTCCACCACCTTCACCTCCCACTACCAGTGAAACCACTACTGTCACCGCCTCAGGGTCCACTTCCCATATCGAAGCACAGACCATCAGTCAACCCACACAACCTGCACAACCGATCACCACCCCTCTTGTTTACACTACCACTGACACTGTAATTCTAACTGTAGCCACGGAAAACCCCGTTCCCCCGATCACACTTCCTGGCGGTTCATATCCACAACTACACACACCACTTTACACCTTCACCACCATCACCGCACTCACAATTCCCATGTTCACAATCACTCCCACGACTGCATCCACTTTTGATTTCATGGACATATCACCCACCTCCGCACCTCTCCCTCCCCCCATACGTCCACAATCTCCCATTCCCCCACCACCAACTTCACCCTTTTCAAGCACAGCATACACGCTCCCATTTCCTTTTCCCTTCCCTTTTGCATTCAACACCTTTCCCGCATCCACCCCTATTAATAATGTATTTAATAATATGTACCAATGTATGTCTCAACTACAACATCATTACCAGCACCTAGATACCCAGCATACGAGCCTCTTCAGAAACCATGAAACTCTCCAAGAAAAATTCATTGATTTAGAGAAGGAGAAGCGGCTATTACAACAGCAGAAGACTACACTGCAAGCACAACATGATCAATTAGTTGCCAATCCACCCCAATCAGATACTGAAGAAAAACAACAACTTGATGATATGTTACATGCCCAGATAACGGACAATCTCAAGCTTCGACGCAACCTTGCCTTATTACGGAAGCACATGTCCGCAACACATGAAGAAAACAAACGACTATAGAAACAGAACGAGGAAAACCTGGAAGCAGCAATGGAGGGTTGACCGCAGGAAATTGAACCAGAGAAATTCAAGGCTATCCTATATGAAAATATGCAAATCGTCTTGGAAACCCATGCCGACCTCCTAGAAGCCCACGCAGCATTAGAAAGAGAAAGAGATGACCTTCTAAAGCAACTGGAAACTCATCACGAGTCACCAAACAAAGTCACAACCGCAGCCGACACATCTGAAGAAGTCGCAGAACTCAGAGCAGAACTAGAAGAACTACGAAGTAAAGTTCTTCAATACGAGCGTCAACCCTCTCCCCTGGTGGAACCGGAATCTGAAGACTTAGTGCCAATTGAAGTGGAGGAGACTTTTGAAGACCCATATGTTCCCATGCCAGCACCCGGAGGTAAGCAAACAGAAGAAGGAATGGACACGATTGAGATCGAAGCTCCTGAATGGATGCAAAGGTTAGAGAAGGTTGCTACAACCCATGATGAGAGAGTTGCAGTTCAGATAGCGTCTATGTCACGATTGGAAGAAGTCATCATAAAATCGGATTACTTCAAAAACCTCTCCCATCATAGGTGGATTGGCACATCCGATGATTTGTATGTTCCATTCTGTGTCTTAATGGCAAATTATAATGCTGAAATCAAGCAGCGCACAACGAAGGAACCAACCTCGGCGACACAGTTTGCATCAGAAGACATCCCTACAAGTGCCACGCATGGGGATATCTTTCAACCTACCTGGAGGATCCGTCTGCTTGAAACCTACCCTGAGATGGTACGCACGTGGAATAACATGCCTTTATATATCAAGTATAATCCCTGTTACTGCCCTGTCTTTCGAAGAAGGTCTTGGTCGGAGTACACAAAAACAGTGCTGATAGTCAAAGGATGTGAAAAATGGCTCAATTATGTCTACTTAGCCCCACCTAGAGGCCAACCCACAATAGCATACATGATTTCGACGATTCGACATTGGAGGGTCAGGTTCAAAAATGTCCCAGATGTCATGGCACAGATGTGCCTCAAAATTTTTGAGCTCATGTTGGTGACATTCAGGACATTTAAGAATATCAAAGAGCCTCATCTTTTGGCTCTCGGATTTAATGAAGGGAATCAGGACCTTGTCTACGATATGAGCACCATACCATCCATTAACATTGTATATGCATGGCATGCTCGTATAAAGTATCTACCTGCCTGCTTCAAATAGACGTTTGAAGAAATGTTTATCACAGGGTTTTGGGAATATCATTAAGAGATATTCATTCTCAGACTATCTTATCTGTTACAGTTATTTGCGGTGGAACAAGCTCTACATTCAGAAAAGCTACGTATGCCACATCCAGAAGTTCCAGGGCCAGTAGACTGGGATGCCCTACTCACTGATTTGGCCAAAGGGTTGAGAATAGCAGAACATCATTTAGCCACAGAAGTTGTGGAGTACTACATCCAACGACCCACTCAACAAGGGTCTATCAGAGACGACAGACACGAGAGAGGGGGGGGTGTTGGCAGCAGTCAAGGAACTGAAGGACTCACAAGACAAGGAAGCCAACGAAGGGAGTCGGAGCGAAGAGAAGGCACAAGCAGTCAGAGTAGTCAATGAAGATATGGCAAGTAGGCCATTATTTTTTCATGAAGCTAAAGCATATCAAACAGGTGGACACACAAGGAGAAGGAGCAAGTAGGGAGCTCGAAGATGTGTATGTCAAATCGTTAGAGGAAATCCCTACAAAATTAGTGATTTTCATCACTAAAGGCCACTGTAAATACCATTTCATATTTTTGTAGCTCCATTTTGTGCAAGCCAAGGAGTCCTTGAGCTTGAGGAGCATTAGAAGTACCTGCCTATCCATTTTCATATTTTTTAGACTCTGTTTGAGCCCTCAAATAGGCCCTAGAACCTAATTTTTAACTAAGTCGGACACTAGGTCTGGACACGGCTAAAAACTATAAATAGAGCTAAAGAGCTCATTTTTGGTGGGTTAGCTTGTAATAGATTTGAACTTGTATGAGCATTTTGGAAGTAATCTAAGAGAACTCCATTGTCCTTCTCTTTGTCTTGCTGTGTGTGCGCATGTGTGTGTATGTGTGTGCATGTTAGTGTGCTTCTCACTCACGCACTTGTGCCTTCACTTGCTCGAGGTCATCATACCATCCTCATGTCTTCCGGGATTGACATTAAAGGAGGTGCTACTCATCACTGAGCTACACACACACACACACTCACCACACACACACACACACACACACACACACACACACACACACACACACACACACATATATATATATATATATATATATATATATATATATATATAGATATATATATATATATATATATATATATATATATATATATATATATATGTGTGTGTGTGTGTGTATGCGTATGTGTGTGTGCGTGCATATATATATATATATATATATATATATATATATATATACATATATATATATATATATATATATATATACATATATATATATATATATATATATATATATACATATATAGTATATATATATATATATATATATATACATATATATATATATATATACTATATATATATATATATATATATATATATATATATATATATATATATATATATATATATATATATATATATATATATATATATATATATATATATATATATATCTATATATATATATATATATATATATATATATATATATATATATATATATATATATATATATATATATATATATGTGTGTGTGTGTGTGTGTGTATGTATGTGTGTGTGTGTATGCGTATGTGTGTGTGTGCGTGCATGCGTATGTACATACATACATTGATGTATGTACTACTCACCTACTATTTGACTTACCCCCTTCCCCTAAAAATATATAGTTTCATGCGCTTGTATGGACAAGTAATCATCATGCACACTCACTATAGCACCTCTTAAAGGAACTTAAGGATAACTATAAAGTTAGTAACTTTAACATCTTGCGCTTGTTTCACACACACAAAGTAATTCCCATCTTTTCCTATGTCTAAAAATTACACAAGGTATGACAATTGAGAAATAGTTTGAGACTAAAGAACAAGCCCATAGTTGTCAAGAAAATGTTGATTGAATCAGTTTGGTTGTGAGGATATATTTTTGAATCACTTTGAGCAATCTATCAAGATTACCTCAGATCAGCCTAGATTTCCAAAATTTAGTTCCGTCAAGAAAATCTATACCCTCTTGAACCTTCTTCGACTTTAAAGTCTATAACGTTGTTCTATTCAAATTCCTATCAAAACACCTACCTTCTATTTTTATCTAATTCCCATGCATCTTATAATCAATCTTATGGCTAGAATATCATTGAAGTGTCCTAACGAATTTTGAAGTAATCAAGCCCCTATTCGGTAAACTTATGGTATGTGTAAACATCCAAATCCTAAAGGTGAAGTTGCTCTTTTATGATCCCCTTGTTGGTGCAGAACAATCACCAATTGAAGGCTTAGAAGATCAAATGATGAAGGAAGAATCAATTCCTAAAGTGTGGAAGAAGATTACATTCAGAGGACAAGAGAAGTGTACACATATGTACATTAGTATAGTCATAGGTGACTTAGATCTTTGTTTGAGTAAGAATCTTGTACAAATTATCTATAAATACTTTGAGAAAAGTCGGGGCAAATATGAGAGCATATGTGACAATAGTTAGAAGTCAAGATTGAGGAAGGTAGAAGTCATGAGATAGAGGAAAAGTTAGTTGAGTTAGCTCTCATCACTCAACTGTATTTCTTCTGAGTAAATGAAAATTTTTGCGCCCGATGTTTCTGCGTGTTCTCCTTCTACAGTAGATCAATCGTGAAATGCTTTTGTACAAGTCTAAGTTGGAAGGTGCTTGACTTCTGTACAAAGTTTTAGCTTCCAATTGCAATCAGGCTTAGAGAATTAAGTTCAGGAACATTCATATGTGAAGTGTATTCACAGGTTCCTAAAACAGGCGCAGATTTCGAAGTTATTGTTTTGATCATTTCTCCCAGCACAGTTTAAAGTTTTGCATGAGTGAGGGTTTAATCTTTAAGTTGAAAGATAAGCTACTTATGGCTAGAAGCATTTTGTAAAACGGGTTCGACATTGTGAGAACCAAAGTTAAGAAGTTAGGGGTGTCAAATCGACTTCTCAGAAGTACAGATTTGGACATAGGTAACTTGTGAAGTTAATTTCTCAAGTTATACTAAGGCTTTTGAAGTAATTCAACTTGGAGGAGATGCGCAATCTCTAGGAGATGATTCATACAAAATTTCATCAAAAACTTTACATGTTTGATAGGTCAATGTGGAGAAATAGTGCAGCAGACTTTTCTGTGTTTCATCTTCTTCACAGATTTGTTAATCTTTTGATAGTTAGTAATTGATCCTCTAAATGAGTGAAAGGTTTTGACTTATTCTTGGTATAGAGGTGCTCTAATCACAAGAATAGGTTGTTCTTTTGGAGATTAACACTCTCCATCAGTGGTATCAGAGCAGGAGACATCAAATTGAGGAAAGGAGGATCCCGACTGCTGCAGATTCAAGAAATTCAACACTTGAAGGACTAAGAAGTGAAAGCTTGGAGTCAAAGCTCGAGGAGAAGACTATTTGACATCAAGAAAGGCAAAAGGAGTCCAATTCGAAGTAAAGGTACTTACATTGTTTGTAAAGCTTGAAGATTTCAATACACAGGTGGACACAAGATGGGAGAAAGCTTGCAGATTGATAAGCTAGATAGGGAGAACTATCCAGCATGGTCCATGAGGATGGAAGCACACCTCATGAGCAAAGATCTTATATCATTTATCATAGGAGATGAAGAAAAACCTGAATTTGCAGATCCTAGTATTCCTACTAGGGAAGAGCTTGCAATGTTGAAGACTTGGATGAGAAAGGATGCTCAAGCAAGGAGTATCATCTACATGGCTATAAATGATTATCTTCTACCTCACATCAGAGGTTTGGAAAGTGCTACAGATGTTTGGAATGCCTTGGAAGAGCATTTCCAAAATACAACTAAGTCTAGGAAGTCCTCACTATGGGCTGAGTTCACAACCTTCAAGAAGAAGAGCTCACAATCAATTTCAGATTATGTGGCAAGGATGAAGGATATTGCAGATAGCTTGGGAGCAGTGGATGAAGACATTGAAGAGGAAAAGTTGGTAAGACAAATACTTACAGGTCTGAGAGGAGATGAGAAGTGGAAGCCTTTCATATTGTCCATAGAGTTGTCACTTGATCACTTTACTCCTGATCTTAATCAATTGCTAGGACACATGCTAACCTTTGAGCAGGATCTTAAAGGAGACAATGATAGAAGTACAAGTCAAGCTATGTACTCCAAGGACAAGAAAAAGAATGGCAAGGGAAAGCAATCAAATGATGATGAAGGGAATTCAAATCAAGCTAACTTCACAAAAGGGAAGACAAATTTCAGAGGTAAAGGAAGAGGAGGTAAGAACAAAGATAATGCTAAAGCTTGTTGGATTTGTGGCAGAACAAATCATTTGGCAAATGATTGTTGGTATAACAATCAAAATGGTGGAAGCAATAATCAGAATTATAATCAAAGAGGTAGAGGAGGCAGAAACCAAAGAGGCAATTTCAGAGGAAGAGGTGGTAGGACATCATATGATAGAGGAGGTGGAAGAAACTTCCAATCTCAGTCCTACAACAACAATTATTACAATTATGCATCAGATCAGAAGGATGACATGACTCTTATCTTGAATGCAACTCATGAATCAATGGGAGAAGATCAAAGAGTGTTTTATATTGACTCAGGGTGCAGCAACCATCTGAGTGGGAATCTATCTTTGATGACTGATATGGAAGCAAGGGTGAATGGACATATAGTTCAGACATGTGACAATACTAAACATAAAGTGGAGAGCATTGGATCAGTGAAGACAAAGAGTGGAAGTACACTTCTGAGCAAGGTACTTTATGTTCCTACTATTCCTAAAAATTTGATAAGTGTAGGGCAAATTGTGGAGAAAGGATATGAGGTAAGATTCACAAATGATGGTGTCTATGTACAAGATCCAAATCAGGGATATAGAAACATAATTGCAGGTAAAAAGGAAGGAAGATTGTTCACTCTCAAAGTCCAAGGTAATGTGGGACATGCATTGTTTACCTATGGAGATCAAAAGGTGTCTGAATTAGACCTATGGCATAAAAGGCTAGGTCATTTCAATGAGAGAGCTATAAAGGAGATGTCAAAGAATCAGGTGGTGCTTGGATTGCCAAACATTGAAGGGCAACATATGGTGTACAAGTGTGAAGCTTGTCAATTAGGTAAAGCACATAAGTGTTCTTATAACAAATCAGGGTACAAGTATTCAAATATGCTTGAATTGGTTCATACAGATGTATGGGGTCCCTCAAGGGACTATAGTATAAATGGATCCAGATATTATGTGTTGTTTGTTGATGATGCAACCAGGTGGATTACTTTGTATGTAATCAAGGATAAATCAGAAGTTTTCAAGACATTCAAACATTTTCATGCCTATGCAGAAAGGATCACAGGACAAAAGCTCAAGAGGTTAAGATAAGATGGAGGGGGAGAGTATTTCTCAAAAGAGTTTGATGATTATTTGTGGAATGCAGGTATCAAAAGAGAAGTAACTTGCAGGTACTCTCCTCAACAGAATGGAGTAGCAGAAAGGAGGAATAGGACTCTTGTAGAGTTTGCAAGAGCCATGATGAAGGAAAAGAATTGTCCAAATCACTTATGGGCAGAAGCCATTAACACTGCAACATACCTTGTGAATAGGTTGCCTTGCAAAGCTTTGGATGGAGGAACCCCTTATGAAGCATGGTGGGGTAAGAAGCCTAGTCTTGATCATTGTAAAGTATTTGGATGTATTGCATATGCTTATGTTCCTTCACAATTAAGACATAAGCTAGAACCAAAAGCAGAGAAGTATGTGTTTATTGGATATGATGATAGATAGATGGGTTACAGGTTGTGGAGTCCATCCACAAAGCAATTTCTTGTTACTAAAGATGTGACATTTGATGAGCAAAACATGTGGTATACAGGATCACCAAATGAGTTTGCAGGTGTTGAAGAGATACAAAGGAAAGGAAAGGCAAAGGTAAAAGTATGTGAAGAAATTGTTGATGAAGTTGACTCTAGAAGTAGAGTGCAGGATCATGTAGAAGAAGGGCCAAGATTTGATCCAGAATCAAATGAGGCTGAAACTTCAAGAAGTGCAGAAATCAGAAGATCTACAAGGGAAAGGAAAGAACCTATAAGGTATAGTTATGATACATCTTTCCTAACAACAAAAGATTATGCTTACATTGTGAAAACAGAAGAAGATCCAACAACTTATGAAGAAGCCAAAGGTAAACAGAATTGGGAGAAGGCAATGCAGGAAGAGTATGATGCTCTACTTCAAAATGAAACTTGGGAACTAGTACCAAGACCAAAGAATCAGAAGGTCATTGGATGTAAGTGGGTATATAAAACAAAGAGGTTTGCAGATGGTAAGGTGTCTAGATATAAGGCTAGACTTGTGGTCAAAGGTTATGCCCAAACTTATGGGGTAGATTATGATGAAACCTTTAGTCCTGTTGCTAAGATGTCTACAATTAGGACATTGATTGCTATTGCTGCTTATAAGGGATGGAAATTATCACAATTGGATGTGAAAAATGCATTTTTAAATGGATACATTGCAGATGAAGTATATATGGAGCAACCAGAAGGCTTCATGGAATCAATTGGATCAGATTATGTGTGTAAGCTCAAGAGAGCTTTATATGGGTTGAAGCAAGCCCCAAGAGCTTGGAATTACAGATTGGTTAAGTTCTTGAATGAATGTGGATTTCAAGCATCAAAGGCAGATAGTAGCTTGCTAGTGAAGGCAAGTGAAAATGGATACATTTACATGTGCATTTATGTTGATGATATTATTGTTACAGGAACAGATGCTCAAGGAATCAATGAACTCAAGAAGCAAATAGAGAAGGAGTTTAAGATAAGTGATTTGGGAAACTTATCTTATTTTCTAGGAATGCAGATTGAGTATACTCAACATGGAGTATATGTTTCACAAGAGAGATATTTGAAGAATCTCCTAGTCAAGTTTAACATGGAAGATTGCAAGACCTCAACCACTCCATTGGAGGTAAATCATGAATTAAGCAGGTATGGAGGTGAAGAATTCAATGACATGAAGAAATATCAGAGTTTGGTAGGTAGTTTAATCTATGCTACCTTGACAAGGCCAGATCTATCATATGCAGTAGGTGTGTTGTCACAATTCATGCATTGTCCAAAGAAGACTCATTGGATTGCAGCCCAAAGGGTACTCAGATATATCAAAGGAACCCTAAGTGAAGGTTTGTATTATGGTTTCACTTCTGACACAAGAATCAAAGTGTTTAGTGATGCAGATTGGGCAGGTGACTCAGATGATAGAAGGTCTACTCATGGATATCTTTGTTATGTTGGAGATAAGCTAGTGTCTTGGTGTTCAAAGAAGCAACATACAGTTGCTTTATCATCCACAGAAGCTGAGTATAAGGGAATGGTAGAAGCTGCAAAAGAAGTCATATGGTTAAAGACCTTGATGAAAAGTTTTGAGACTGATCATAGTACTCCAATAATTTTTGGAGACAATATGAGTTCTTTGTATTTGGCAGCTAACCCTGTTTTTCATGCCAGGACTAAGCATATAGAGATTCAGTATCATTTCTTGAGGGAAAAGGTACTAGATAAAGAGATTGAAGTGATGTACACTCCAACAAAAGAACAAGTGGCAGATATGATGACAAAGAGCTTGGATGGACCTAAGTTACAAAGGTTCAAAGACATGGCAAGTATAAAGAAGACAGAGAAAACCTCAATTGATGATTGAGGGGGAGCTGTTGGTGCAGACCAATCACCAATTGAAGGCTTAGAAGATCAAATGATGAAGGAAGAATCAATTCCTAAAGTGTGGAAGAAGATTACATTCAGAGGACAAGAGAAGTGTACACATATGTACATTAGTATAGTCATAGGTGACTTAGATCTTTGTTTGAGTAAGAATCTTGTACAAATTATCTATAAATACTTTGAGAAAAGTCGGGGCAAATATGAGAGCATATGTGACAATAGTTAGAAGTCAAGATTGAGGAAGGTAGAAGTCATGAGATAGAGGAAAAGTTAGTTGAGTTAGCTCTCATCACTCAACTGTATTTCTTCTGAGTAAATGAAAATTTTTGCGCCCGATGTTTCTGCGTGTTCTCCTTCTACAGTAGATCAATCGTGAAATGCTTTTGTACAAGTCTAAGTTGGAAGGTGCTTGACTTCTGTACAAAGTTTTAGCTTCCAATTGCAATCAGGCTTAGAGAATTAAGTACATGAACATTCATATGTGAAGTGTATTCACAGGTTCCTAAAACAGGCGCAGATTTCGAAGTTATTGTTTTGATCATTTCTCCCAGCACAGTTTAAAGTTTTGCATGAGTGAGGGCTTAATCTTTAAGTTGAAAGATAAGCTACTTATGGCTAGAAGCATTTTGTAAAACGGGTTCGACATTGTGAGAACCAAAGTTAAGAAGTTAGGGGTGTCAAATCGACTTCTCAGAAGTACAGATTTGGACATAGGTAACTTGTGAAGTAAATTTCTCAAGTTATACTAAGGCTTTTGAAGTAATTCAACTTGGAGGAGATGCGCAATCTCTAGGAGATGATTCATACAAAATTTCATCAAAAACTTTACATGTTTGATAGGTCAATGTGGAGAAATAGTGCAGCAGACTTTTCTGTGTTTCATCTTCTTCACAGATTTGTTAATCTTTTGATAGTTAGTAATTGATCCTCTAAATGAGTGAAAGGTTTTGACTTATTCTTGGTATAGAGGTGCTCTAATCACAAGAATAGGTTGTTCTTTTGGAGATTAACACTCTCCATCACCCCTTGAATGTACTTCAACTACTAAACCCATGGTCTTTGATTTAGCTCTTGGGAAATATTTTTAAAGTACAAAGATAATATAGATACATATATAAATTCATACATCAATGCATACATACATACATAGATACATACATACATACATACACGCAAACATGCATACATACATACATACTTATATACATACATAAATACAAATGTACATACATACATGCATGGATGAATACATACCAAATAGGAATGAAGGTCCATAATATTAGATAATTAAGGGCATATAGTGATTGATACGAAAATATAAGTTGAAGATAAAGACTAAAAAAAAAGAAATTATTGCTAAAAAAAAACTTGCTTATAAGTTTTTTGAAATTTTCAAAGAAAAAACATGCATTCCATCATCTTCTTCATATTCATAAGAAAATATATGGAAATCAAGCTCTTCTTGGAAAAATGATGGCCTATCAAAGTAACCAATGGAATTCCATTGGAGGAGAAGTTCAAATAGGCAAGCAAAAAGCACATTGGAATGGAGAGTTGATAAAAGATATAGGCCATGTAATGGATCTATCAAAATGATATGAAACATGGTGTTATTTCCAATATTATGAACAAATTCTAGAATCCTTATTCATGTACAAATAATTATCTAAGAGATCAAAGAAGCCCTCAAAACACCACTTGCAAAATTATAGACTAGGAAAAGAATCCTAATTTTAGCTTACTGACTCCATTTTTACCAAATGACCATCTACTCTATGAAGATAGCTTTAAGCTTTTAAAGTGCCAATTTATTTTCAACATAATAATAGACACTATTAAAAACATGCATGATTGAGAACCACCAAATCAAAAAAGAGTGGCTCTCCAAAAAAAGAAAATAAATAGTAGAACAGAAGAGAAAAAGTGTAGAAAAAATTGGAAAAACATCTTATTAATAGTGAGTGCCAAAAAAAATGGTTTTGTTCACATGCTTGCTCTAAAAGCAAAGCTTCAATGGTGATCTAGACAACCCGACAAGGAGAATACAAGTGTTGGCAGTAGCCTTGGTACACCAGGACTTACAAGACGTGAAAGTCAAAGAAGGGAGTCAGAGCGAAGGGACAGCACAAGCAAACAGGGCAGTCAAAGAAGATCTGGCAAGTAGGCCAATATTTTTTTCAAGACATTAATGCAAATCAAAGAGATGGACATGCAGGGAGGAAGAGCAAGTAGGGAGCTCGAAGATATGTATGGCAGATCACTAGAAGAAATCCCTACAACAACAGTGATTTTTATCACTAACAATCATTGTAAATATCATTTCACATTTTTGTAGCTCCATTTTGTGCAAGCCAAGGAGTCCTTGAGCTTGAGGAGCCTTAGAAGTAGTTGCGTACCAATTTTCGTATTTTTTAGATCTCGTTTGAGCCCCCAAATAAGCCCTGGAACCTAATTTTTAACTAGGCCGGACACTAGGTCTGGACAGGGCCAAAAGCTAGTCAAAAACTATAAAAAGAGCTAGAGAGCTCATTTTTGAGGTTAGATTGTAATTGAAACGAATTTGTAAGAGCATTTTGAAAGTAATCTAAAAGCTCCATTGATTCTCACTCTTTGTCTTACCGTGTGTGCGCGTGTGTGTGTATGTGTGTGCATGCTAGTGTGCTTCTCACTCACGCACTTGTGCCGCCACTTGCTCGAGGTCTTCATACCATCCTCACGTCTTCCCGAATTGACATTAAAGGAGGTGCTACTCATCATTGAGCTACACCAAATTTTGGCGCCGTTGCCGGGGATCGAGCTTTGAGGACGAGCGTGTGATGGTAAGACGTAGAGTTGACGCGTTGGAGTTGTAGGTATTTTCTTCACTCTCATCGATTTTCTTTTACTCTCTTCACCATCTTCATCATCATCATCATCATCACCATCTCCCACGTCCATCTCCATCATCGCGAAAATTTCAGTTTTTTGACTATATCCCCATCTCCACCTCATTTCCCTCATTTCACTTGTGAGAGAGAGCGAGAGAGCGAATTTGCATGTGCTATTTTTTGCATGTTTTGTGAGCATTCTGCAGGTACAGGCCGCATCATCATCCCCAGCACTCTGCGCAGGTACGAAAATCTGAGTAACTGTCTGTGTGTCGCCGAGCTCTGTCAATCGCGACCGACAGAAAAATTGCTCTAATTGCTAAACAAAGTGCATATCCATGACCTACAGGCCTAGAGCTTCCCAAAAATGTGTTTAGTTTTTTGAAATTCCACAGATTTCTGTCAATCGCGATCGCTCTGTCAATCGCGATCGACAAACCACGACGGACAGATCTGTCAATCGCGATCGACACGTCAATCGCGATCGACAGCCCACGACGGCTCTGTCAATCGCGACCGACAGAGTCAACGACCGATTGACCACGACCGACTGACCATACACGTGACACGTGTCAATCGCGATCGAGTCATCAATCGCGATCGACTCATCAATCGCGACCGACACAATCAACGACTGTTTGACCACGACGGACAGACCACGACGGCTCTGTCAATCGCGACCGACACGGTCAACGACTGTTTGACCATGATCGACAGACCCTCGCGACCGACCTGTCAATCGCGATCGACTCATCAATCGCGACCGACAGAGTCAACGATGCTTTGACCACGATTGATTGACTTTTCGGCCACGTGTCAATCGCGACTGACCAGTCAATCGCGACTGACAGCCACGACGGACCTGTCAATCGCGATCGACACGTCGATCGCGACTGACCTGTCAATCGCGACCGACAGACTTTGCGAACGCGTTAGAAGGGCAAATTAGGTCAAATTTTCAAGGCAAAATTATTGGTCTAAATTTTGATTGAGTGTGGGACAAACACTAGGGTGTAGTATTGCATCGCGAGGCCGTGCCACAAGCTACTCGAGTATTCCTGTTTGACTGTGAGCTTGTATTGAATTCTGATTTAACTCCCTAAACCCTGAACAGTCCTAACTTTTCCATACGAAATCCAATTTTTGAGCTATTGGGCTTGTTGGAAAGCTCGTGGCATATACTACACGCCCTCAACTGTTTTTTATAAAGATAATGCGTTGATTTTCAGAGAGGGTATTTTGAAGTTGACCATACCCAGGGGGATCAAAGTCAGGGGTCTTTAGAATTATTTTCCTAAAAGTCACAATGCAGATGTGTGTTTGTGTCACATGAATGAAAGTGGTTGGTTTTGTCCTTTGAATATAAGCATTGAGCTAACCGTGGGACTTTTATAGGTCCATTGAGAGCAACTTGGAGCATACAAAGCAAGATTTCTTTGCAAGCTTGAGAACCGGGTTCTTGAGCACCATAAAGCAAGGGATCAACAGGTAAGGTTGGAATATTCTCAACTCCCTCTGTCATTTCCTAGCTCAAGCTAAGAACGACTAGTGATAGGAGTAAGCCTGGGCGACGATAGGCAGTTATCAAGTTGAAGACTATCAAAAAACTCAAGTTCAAGCTAAAAACTTAGTTACTGTCGATAACATAAAGGAAAGAACCTAACGTGGAACGATCAACCTGAAATTACGAAGAACACTCAAGTATTCCGACGACGTGATATCAGACAAGAACTCAAACGTGATAAAATAACTAAAAAGAATCAAGTGACTAATACCAATTGAGCGGCAACGAGGTTGTACTCTGGAGAAAAATTGGGCTAATCAGTTGGGCATATGAACCTTAGATCAGGACGACACCTAGCAAGAGAGAGACAAAGCCTTAGGTCTTCAGAGGCTAGTGTCAATCACACTGCAAGGTCTTGGGCCCAGCAGTTGAGCCACCACTCGAACTACCCTAGCTCTGAGACCAGTGAGTCAGAAATGTCTCAAGGCATGGACAGACCTACGGGAAGTTCAGGAGTGCCTTATTTGTACAGGGTAGAAGGCCCTTACAAAACACAGCTGGAATATCTTAGGACCAACCGACTAGGTGCTAGCATCTATGAGGACGGCCTAGGAAGATCCGTGGTCCAGATTAAAAATCCTGATCAATCCATTGGACTAGAGCACCCAGCTGTCAAGTTTGAAAATGGTGCATACCTGGACAAAGAAGGAACTATATATGTAGTCACTAGTCACCCTGATAGGACAGATGACTTTGGGAATGTAATCTCAGAAGCGGACTTAGGTGACCTGGAACAAGGGAACATGGGTGCGGAACCTAGAACCCCTCGAGGTAAATCAGTTCTCACTAGGATTATCACGCCTGAATGGGTCCCCCAAGACAACAAGAGCATAGAGTTGCTCCTCAATCGAGAAACTGATGAAGCCTTTTGGAGGTATAAGTCTAATCAGCCAACAGACATAGGAAATATCATGATCTATGAGTTTAAGGATCCGGATAGCCCAGGCAGAGTGACCTACTTAGATCATGCTTCAGAACGGATCTTTGTGGTGACAGAAAATGATAGGCATGCCTACACTTGGAAGGGTGAATTTATTTTCCCCCAACCAAGATCAAATGTATCCTATGGTCACCCTGGGGCTGGAACTTCCCAAGCTCATGGTACGCAAAGAGACAGAAGTAGAGATAGACCAGAAGTAAGTTTTGCCAACCCAGTGGGCAGAGAAAGAACGAGAACAGAGACGAATAGGGTAGAACCTGAGATGCATAGAGCCCACAGGAACCAAAGAAATGTAGATGGATTCCCTCTGCCGAGGCCTAGAGAGCACACAAGAACTTTGAGACCCACCCAACTAGTTAAGTCCATGAAGAATTACTTTGACGGCACAGGAGATCCCTATGATCATGTGGCGGAGTTCAAGCGAGTCTTGAGAGCTGAACAAGTGGAAGATCTGTTCACGCAGTACAATGCCTTCGGTCTAACCCTTAGGAACACAACACTTACATGGTTTCAGCCATTAGATGAGCGCCAGTTCAGGAACATAGACCAACTCCTAGAGGCATTCATTGTAGAGTTCTCTAAGAGCGGCATAAGACACAATACCTCCTCATTGATTCACAGCTTCAAACAGACCCCCCAAGAGACTGTCAGATTGGCCGGAAGAAGATTTAGACAATATCTTGAAAGGTGCCCTATTTCGGAACTACCCACATCTGCTAAACAAGTAGCCTTATTCCTTGATGGATTGCTGAGTACGAAATTGAGATCCTATGTGTATCTGAAGGACCCTAGGACTATAGAAGAGTGTGTACGCATGTGCATTGACATTGAAGATAACCTCGGGGAAGAACTAGAGCTTTCCAAAATCTACAAAGATTCAGATAGTGCATCTAGTCACTCTTCCACGCAGTCCACATCAATTGAGGAACTTGCCGAGAAAGTAGCTCAGAAATTAGGTGTAACTAGCAAACAAATCCCAAGGTTTGCCCCTGTGAAAAGATGCTATACATGCGGTGGTGACCATATGGCGAATGTCTGCCCTATTATGGCTCAACCCCAAGTAAACCCTAGTAGCCAGTACTGCACCATAGAACGGAGATACACCAATCACACCGCACAAGATTGCCCATACAACAAGCAGGCAGTTAGGCAACCCTATCCGTAGCCCTACCAACAAAGCCGATACCAGAACCAAAATCCACCACCACAATATGCTAGACCCCAACAAACCTATCAGCAACCATATCAGGCCCAACAGAGACCCCAACCGGTGCTAGCTCAACAGCCTCCAAACCCCGCTAACGTGATTCCAGTAAAGTATGCTGTGGTAGAAGAAAACCTGAATAGGGCCATAGTACCAGTAACCCCATTGATCTCAGAAAGTGACCCGAGTGACCATAGCTTTGATTCTACACATGTCGATAGTCCCCAAGCTTACTACATGCAGTCTCCAGAACATGGTGAGTCTTACTATAGTGAAGAACCAGGTGAACCTAGTTTGGAGTCAGATTACACGAACGTCATGTATGCAAACCCCAACCCCAGGCCTCAACCTAGGCAAGTAAGACCTCCATTCCCAAGAGGACCGTGCTATAGATGCCAAGGAGATCATCTCATCCGTGATTGTCCCTTGCCTCCACCTACTCAACCCCAGGCAGTGACGATCCAAGGTTTTTGCCAAGATTGTGGAAAAGAACACCTTTTACGAGATTGCCCTAAGAATCCTAATAATATGCCAAAAATCACTCCGATCAACGTTATTGGGTTAGTGGTAGATTCCTCAGGAAGTGTCACTTCCACTGCACCAGTACAGGTAGTCACTAGAACCCAAGCACTGCAACAAAACCAGGGTGTAGACCAGGAAAAGGGCCCAGAGGCTAGTGAAACAGAGAGCATAACCAAGAAAAGGACTAGAGTTTGGAAAGATAGTCGAGAAAGAATGAAAAGACAATGGGCTAAAAAGATGAGTGAGCTTGAGGAAAGCATAAGAGAAACCAAAGCGAGGATAACTGAACTCACAGCTCAGACTCCCTCTCACATTACCCCGCCTTCACCACTCTCATCTCCATCCAACCCACCACCTTACCCACCGCTTCATCAAATCCCACCACCCCCTAGAGTAGGATCAGTATTAGCTGATCCCACTCCTGAAGACATAGACATGATGCTCAAAGCATATCAGGCCAGGATCCAAGAAGGGCCAAACGTCACGGATCACGACAAGTGCTATCCTAGAGCTGACCTAGAGATAGAAAGAACCAAACTGTGCGTGAAAATGGTCGCATTGGCTCAGACTATGTTTGAAGCCAGCCGCCTTTTCAATTACTCGGGCTCAGCCAAAACGCAATTACACTTGGATGGATTCCTAGAGAAGTTAGAGGAAATAATTGCAAGAACTGCCAAGGAAGAAAAAAATCAAGAAAGAGATAAAGCAAGCAAAAACCTGAAGCATTCCCCATCGGAAGTGTATGTGGCCAATTCCACTAAACCAGACACCTTTCCCTCCCTAGAAAGGTTAGAGAGGCTAATTGCACAGTCAGAAAAGGAACCTACCCCTCAAAGAAAGGAAAGGGCAAGAGAACGGAAAAGCCAGCCTCTTCAGGAAGCCCACGTGCCTTTCCAAGAAACTTATCTTCCCCCCCAAAGGTCACAGGAGCCTCCCTTGAAAGCTTATGTACCCCCACAGGTAACCCACATTCCTTCCCAGAGAGCGTATGAGCCTGTTCGGAAAAGTAATAGCATAAGTAATCCTCCCCAAGAAGCTTGTGCTCCAGCTATCTATGAGAACGAGAAAAGAGCCAACGATAGAATAAGCCCTCCTTCCCAGGTAGCATATGTACCTAATTCTACAGAGCCAGACACTTCTTCTTCTATGAATCGGTTTGCACCAGACTTCCTACGAGAGATTCAAGAAGACAAATGGGATAACGAAAGTGAGGTCGCCCCTCCATTTGAACTTGTGGACGATGCACACGACCAATTCCCACAAGACATCCCATCCATTTACGGGGAACATGAGAGTACTCAATCTCACGAGAGATTGGACTTTGAATCTAATTCCATACAAGAGTTACCCCACTTCACAGGTCCATGGGAAGCAAAATCCACGTGTATGAGAGCACCCACAGTCATGGTAAGGAACGACGACTCAGTCATACCAAGGAACACGGAGGTAGTAACGAACACCAAGGTGCAGCGCAATCTCACTTTGAAAGAACTGCCTGAGGATAGACCAAACGCGGGGAAATATGCAGCTAGTCGAGCAACTGAAGTTGCAAAACCTCATTCCCGGGTAGGATCCCATAGGACAGTGCCAGAAATTCCCTTGGATAAAATAGGAGACATGTGTGAAGGCGAAGAAGGGAACACCTATCTTCCCATTACCTACCAGGAGTACACCACCAAGGCAATTTTGGACTCAGGTGCAGGAGTTGCAATTGCCACCACCTCCTTATGGAAGCGTTGGGGCAAGCCGGCACTCAGGCCGACGAGAATGAAATTGCAGATGGCCGATGGTCACATAGAGAGACCCCTAGGATTGCTAGAAGGAATAACTCTCACCACTTGTGGTGTCGAGTTTGAACATAGTTTTGCTATATGTGACTTCAGCAAAAATCATGCCTATGAGATGATTTTGGGAAGACCATTTATGCGACAGTTGCAAGTGGTGCAGGATTGGGGGACCAATTCTTTGTACCTGCAACACTTAGGTGTCACGACCAAAGTCAATCTCAAGGATTATTCTCATAGAGATGTCCCTCCTATCCAATGGAATCCCATCCATAGAGCCAAAGAAGATACAGAATCGATGCATTCCCTAGGGTCTGGATCCTCATGGATGCATGAAGACACCCACTTATGGATGTGCAAGGTAGCAGTAGAAGAAGAGAAGAGAGAGAAAGCCAGAGAGGTAGGTGCGAAAGAAACCCATAGATCAATCCAAGACCCAGCCTATGCACCTGTAGTTTTTCCAGACGAAGAATTTGAACCTCACGGTTGGGCAGAAATCTTAGCAACAATGGACGTAGCCATCAATGAAGAACAATGGACACCTCACTGTGATGAGGATGGCTATGACATTTCAGTCTTCTCCATAGAGCCAATCATGGGAGAGGCAGTTCTAGAAGAATGCGAACCTAGCCCTGATGCATTTGAGGATGCAAGTGACTCCGATCTAGAGTCAATCATTATGGACCCACCATTTGCATCAGATGAAGAATACTTCCATGCAGTAGAATTTCAACCCCAGAGGCATGGAGAGGTTACAAATGATGTAAGATTAGCAACGCATATGACCCCAAGGGAGGAAGGAAAGAAACGAAAGAAGAAAGAAGTCTCACCAGAGGAGGAAGAATCTTTGTTTGAGGTCCCAGAGAATTTTAAGAAGTATGAGATAGATGACAGGAGAGTCATGATAAGAATGCCTAAACGAGAGGCACAATCAGGAGAGGCCTATGATAACAAAGAAACCACCAAGAAAATAGTAGTGGCCATAGAGGAAGGAGAGGAGAGATGCACGTATATAGGCCATGACCTGACAGAAGAAGAAGAAGAGCACGAATTGATTACCTTGCTAAGAGAATACAGAGATGTATTCGCTTGGAGTTACAAGGATTTGAAAGGTGTTGACCCTGACATATGCTCACACACCATCCCTATGACCTCAGATGCTAAACCCTCTAAGCAAAAGCCTTATACATATAACGATAACTATGCTGCTAAGATCAAGGAAGAGATAGATAGACTGGTCGAAGCTGGATTTATCTATGAAATTGAGCACACTGAATGGGTATCCCCCATCGTAGTGGTGCCCAAGAAGAATGGCAAACTGCGTGTGTGCATTAACTTGAAAAAGGTTAACGCCGCCACAATTCGAGATAACTATCCGCTTCCCATCACAGAGCATCTCTTAGAAAGAGTGGCAGGCAAGGAAGTGTACAGCTTCCTTGATGGATTTTCGGGCTACAATCAAGTAGCCATAGCTCCAGAGGATCAGCATAAGACAGCCTTTGCCACAGAATGGGGCATTTTTGTTTTTAGAGTAATGCCATTTGGGCTTACCAATGCACCAGCTACCTTCCAGAGGCTGATGTGCCACGTGTTTAAGGAGTTCCTGAGAAAGAGTTTAGAAGTCTATGTTGATGATCTTTGTGCTCACTCCAATGTTAGACAAACCCATATTCCTGAACTCAGACAAATCTTTGACAAATGTAGAGAATATCAAGTCTGCCTAAACCCAGAAAAGTGCGTTTTTATGGTCAGGCAAGGCAAGATTCTAGGACACATAGTGTCAAAGAATGGCATATCTACCGATGAAGAAAAAGTGAGAGCCATAGCAGAGCTACCTAGGCCAAAGAATGTCAAGGAAGTACAAGCTTTCATGGGGCACTGTGGTTATTACCGACGATTTATACACATGTATGCTGTCATTGCAAAGCCCATGTACGGACTTCTGACAAACTTTGAGTGGACGGATGAATGTGAGAATTCCTTCCAAGAGCTTAAACGAAGATTATGTTCAGCACCAATCTTGACCACACCAGATTGGAATAAGCCATTCCATGTTCATGTTGATGCATCCAATTATGCTATTGGATGTGTGCTCACACAACCTACTGGTGAAGGTAATATGGATCTTCCAATTGCCTATGCGAGTAGACAATTGAATGCGGCTGAACGGAATTACACCACTACAGAGCGAGAAGGATTAGGCATGGTATATACAGTTAAGAAATTTAGACACTATTTGCTTGCAAATAAGTTTAAATTTTTTACTGATCATCAGGCATTGTTATATCTTGTAAACAAGCCATGCAATACAGGAAGATTAGTAAGATGGTTTCTCTTGCTCATGGAATATGACTTTGAGGTTGTGGTAAGAAAAGGGAGGACTCATTTGAGAGCAGATCACCTCTCTAGGCTCACATCGGGAGAAGCCCCACAAGGAGTGTCAGATGACCTTCCTGATGCTTACTTGTTTAATTTGGAAGTTGTACCGCAGTGGGCTAAGCCATTGGTACCAGTATTGACATACGGGCCTAACCATCCAGTGGTAAACACACGGAATAGAGAGATTGTAAAAGCCCAAAAGTACCACATCATGGCAGGAAGCATGTACAAGCACACAGATCAAGGGATCTTGGCTTGTTGCGTAGAAGAGGATGAGTACGCTAAATGGTTGCAATTAGCACATGTAGGTGCGTTAGAGCAACACCATTCAAAGCGACGAACTTTACAGACTCTAAAGAGATTCGGAGTACATTGGCCAACGATGGAAGCTGATGTCCAAAAGTTGTGCAAGGAATGCCCAATCTGTTGCACTAAACCACCTGTGGAACATGCCACTCTCTATCAAGTATCCATTGCGCCAGATTGGAGTGAACCTCTAGTATCATTCTTGAGGACAAACACATTCCCTCCAGACATGACTCTAGCTAGAAAAAGGAGTTTGGAACAAGAAGCCCAGGATTATTCACTCGTTGGTGATAATCTATACAAGCGCGGTAAGGATGGTTACCTGAGACTGTGTGTCCATGAAAGTGAGTATCTTAAGATCTTGGAAACTGCTCACCAAGGTGTAGCAGGAGGACACTTTGGACCAGATCGGGTGATCAAGGCAATCCTATTTGCGGGCTTTTGGTGGCCTACCCTTCACATGGATGCACATACCTATGTGAAACGGTGTGATGTCTGTCAGAGGACTCAGTATCCCATACGCAAAGATGAGATGCCGCTGAAACCTATGATGGGTGGACGTGCATTCTCTAAGTGGGGAATAGACTTCGTAGGTCCTATTAATCCCCCAGCTAAAGGGTCTCATGCGGAATACATCATTGTTGCAACAGACTATCTCACCAAGTGGGTAGAGGTAAAGGCTACGACCAAGAACGATGCTCAAACAACTGCCAAATTCTTGTTTGAGAATGTATTCACGAGATATGGGCTACCTATAGAGCTTGTAAGTGATAGAGGCACTCATTTCTTGAACGAAGTGATTGAAAATCTACTCCAAGAATTCTTGGTAATACACAAGAAGTCTGCCCCCTATCACCCTCAAGCTAATGGACAAGCGGAGAGTACTAATAAGATCTTATGCAATGTACTGACAAAATTGGTGAACACAAAACGCTCTGATTGGGACAAACAGCTACACCATGCTGTTTGGGCATACCGAGTTGCCTACAAAACAGTACTCCAAGCCACCCCCTTTCAGATGGTATTCGGCCAAAACGCCGTGCTACCCTTGGACTTCCTGATTCCTACATTGAGAGTAGCACAAGAGTACGAATGGACAGGTCACGAACTCTCTTCTAGGATCTTTGACCTTGAACGATTAGGGGAAACAAGACTAAGAGCCGCTGCAGGGATATATGCCGCCAAGAAGAGACAGAAGGCATATTTCGATGCCCATGTGAAGGATAAAGGCTTGAAAGCAGGAGATCTAGTCCTAGTCTATACACTCAAACAACACGCGAGGAAGCTAGAAAAGCGAGGCTACGGACCTATGATCATCAATAGGATCTCCACAAGCGGAGCACTACAATTGGCCACATTAGAGGGTGATGTTCTCCCAAATTATATTAGCGGTTGCAGAATCAAGTTGTACCGGGAACCCCTCACGGAGGAAATGCTCAGTCGACTCAACACTGCTAAGAAACGCAAAGAGGAAGAAAAGCGAGTTAGAGAAGAAGCTCAAGCAGAAGCTTTAGAACGCATCAGAAGGATGAAATTACGTAGGCAAGGTAGAGAGCATCCTAGGACCAATGACTATGCAGATCAAGGATATCCCATGGCCATGTGTGAAGTCGCCGGAACAAGTTTGCATAGGATAATTGATCGACGTCCTTTCATAACCCTAGATATAGGACAGGGAAAGAGTGCAAGGACCGTAAGAGCCTTGATTGACTCAGGTGCAGCCACTAGTGTTGTTAAATTGTCTTACTGTCAAGAGTTGCAGTTAACTGTCAATCCTGTGGAAGCATATCTCATAGGATTGGGAGGCGTGGAAACCCCTTGCATGGGCGAGGTGGAACTTCCCCTCTACATTCATGATGAGGCAATGACAGTTAAAGTACTGGTGTGTCAGGATGAGGATCTCACTGAACCTCTTATCTTGGGTCAAGATTGGATCTATGACCAAGCAGTCAATTTAAACCTAAGAAGTGGACTTCTCCAGGTTTGGATCAATCATAGTCGAGTTACAGTAGAATTAGACAATGGAGCACTCAAGGAACTAGGAAAGGCACAGACTCCTGGTCCTTCCAGGGGTACACATGAAGATGACCATGCTGTTCTTGTCCAAAACTATGTGTTGCAGAGGAATGATATTCGCAAAAAAGGAGTCAGGAATGCAACGGAACTCCCTTCTTTTCCAAAGGCTAGAAGGAGGCAGCAACCCAAGGTGGATCAAAGGCAGAAGAAGCAGAGTACTACCTATGTCCGAGATCAAAAGTACCTGCGCAGCAGAATGGCCCAGAAAATAAACCAGGTGTGGGTGCGGAAAGGCGAACAACCGGTTGCACCACCGTCAACTACAGGGGCAAAGCCTCTTATTAGTGACCAACAACACGACGCTAATAAGAAGTCTTTCATAAATTCTTCTGCTAAAGTAAAATCTATTTGGGTGCCCAAGAAGTCGATGAAGGCAAGCCCACAATCAAGACAAATTTGGGTGCCTAAGGCTTGCTTGATGGCACAAGTAGCTACGCTGAGGCCACAACCTAAACAGCATAACGCAGCTACGCATACTGCCAGTATTCACTCGTTCTCAACTCTCAAGAACACACCAAGACTCAAGAGCGTGCATGTAATCAATTGTAAATGGGTCCCAAAAAGGCCTCGTTTTCAAACCACGACACCGAGGAGGCTCTGTAGAGACTCTCCGAAACCGAAGGCAAAGCCCACTCACTGCATTTGGCAGCCTAGGGCCTGTAATAAACCCCCCGACCCCAATTTGTAAATTCATACCCACTTACTAACTGCAGTAGTCTCCTAGGACAACACAAGCACTAACTACACACACTGTCTTCATGCACTTACTAACCACTAACTCACCATCCACCTCATGTTAATGTTGTAACGGGGACAACAACGGATTTATTCTGTCCATTACGATGTTAACACTTGGTTCTATATTCTCACAGAACCAACCAGCGAACAGGGTCATGGCAGAAGCAGGTACCAGTTCTCAAGCCGGATCTGGTGCCCAGATTGTGGACATAGAAACACTTCTCCTTGAGCCACGTCTCACCGCAAGACCGCAAGAGCTTCAAGCCGTGCATGTGCTCCCCATTCAGGATCCTCCTCAAGGGCACACTTCTCAAGTAGGTAAGCATGCACATTGGTTCAGTGATGTTGCTGGACCACTGGGCGATGGAACCTATTTCTGGGAAGCAGAATTGGAATTCAATGGCAAATGGGGTCGATACCACTTTTTCACACGCGAGTTTGAAAGCTATCAAAACGCCGAAGTCATGAGATCAGTGTGGATCAAAGCGGGTGTGGACAGTTATTTCAGGGCTCACTTACCAAAGCCGGATTTTTTACGATGTTCATATCTGATCAGTACCATCACGCCAAGCAGGGCCAAGGGAGGCGACAGCACCTTTGTGTTGCCATCACTGCTGCCGGGTAATGAGCTTAAAAGATTCAAGTTGACCCTCAATCTGGTAAGAGAAGCATTGGGCATGTATGGCATGCACATCCCAACAGAAAAGGAAACCATGGTTCCAAGTCGAATGAAGCACAAAGATCTTAATAAGTTGAAGGACATGGTAGCGATGACACCTACCATTGCGCTTCACCTGCGAACCATCATGCAACATTTTGCTTTTCCCGCCCAAGAACGATTCACAATGCCTCCGAAGAAAATATGGTTCAGCTTGTATCTAGCAGAGACAGAAAGCCTGCCCATCAATGTGCCACACTGGATCATAGATCAGATCCACCTAGCCCATCAAAGGTGGAACAAGAAACAGAAGAATGTGCTCCACGGGTGTTGTGCTCTGACCAGAATAATTTATAGATGCTTGGCTTATGACGTGCCTGTTCAGCGGGCACTCGTATGGTCCCGAGTCCAAGAATTCCAGAGAAGACTATCAGCAGCAGGTCCCCCATCAAAGAAGATGAGGGGGGGAGTCCAACTACCCTGTGCTCAACCAAGGGGAGCTACCACTACACCAGAGATCACCCCTCCCCAGACACGACGAGTTAGGCCATTCACAATCCGGCTACCAAGACCAAGCACAGAGGGACCTAATCTGGTGTTTCCACCCATTCCATCAGATTTGGAATTTCCACAGGGATTTACTCTTGAGGACCTCACGGATGAAGAAATTGCCAGGTTGATCTATGACTCTAATCTCGAAGCTGAAGCAGAGCGAGCTCAGGAACCACAACCCCAAACAACAACATCGGCCCCCACCCAACCACAAGCTGTAGAAGTCGATGTAGATGAACAAGAGGCAGGAGGAGACGAAGAAGAAGTCGACGAAGAACAACATCAAGAATATGACGAACTCTCCGAGTTAGCAAGTGCCCCAGCATATTCGGCACAAATCAAGAGACTATATCGAACCATGCGACTGGTTCAGGAACAGCATAAGATGTCTCTAGAACAGGGCAAGAGACTCATGAACGACTTGCTAGCTGAGGAAGGTGTGGACGAGTTGTTCATTGAGTCCATGAACCTTCATGCCGACGCCGTAGGACTGGATGAGGCCATTCATGAGGCAGTGGCCTACATTCACAGGTTTGAGAAAAGGGTTCCCGTTCGTCCCAGGAGGTCCAGGAAGCAAATTCACATCAATACATCAACACCAGGCGAGGCAGCGCAAGCAGAAGAATATCAGGAAGCACCGTTGTCACCACCATCCCCACCTCGCACTACCCAATTTACCCCACCACAGGACACTAGCACTACCACGTCCACTACCACTACCATTGTCATGGGCATTCCACTCTCTCCGGGAATCCAATTCGGGGGAGTCACCATGCCCACCTTCACCACCCTGTTCACCGATGTCACATCCACCTCACCCACGATTCCCATCTACACCGTCACTCAAACAGTTGACACGATGGAAACATCACCTGCCACAGCACCGCTCCCTCCCCCCATGCCACCCTCATCGCCCATACCCCCTCCACCCACCTCTCCACTTACATCCACATCATTCACATCTCCCATTCCCGCCCCCATTCCCTCTGCATCTTCACCCCTCCCAGCATTATTTAATGTAAATAGCATATTTTTAGCATTAAATCAATGTGTATACCAGCTCCAGAATGAGTACAAAGCTCTGGACAACCGGTATCAACAACTGGCAACGCACCATCAGAACTTACAAAGACAATTTCACATTCTACAAACAGAAAATGCAGAACTGAATCAACGCTACACGACGCTTGAGCAGGCTCACCAAACATTATTGGAGGCACCCCAACCATCGACAGAATCAGGTGTCAAACAACTAGAAGCTTTGCTCGAAGTATACCAAGCCGATAATCTCAAAGTCCGGCGTAACCTGGCACTTCTCAGAAAACACATGGCGGCCGCCCTTGAAGAGAACAAGAGACTGCAGCAGCAAAATGAAGCAAATCTAGAAGCTGCAATGGAAGGCTCTCCCCACGAAATTGACCCAGAGCAGTTTAAAGCTGTGCCCTCAGAGACAATGAAGACCATCTTGGACAGCTATGCAGATCTATTAGAAGCTCATGATGACTTGGAAAGGGAACGTGATGCGCTGCGCAATCAACTCCAAGAGCAACAGACAGCACCCAGAGTCACAGAAACGACCACGACTTCTGAGGAAGTCAAGACATTGAAAGAGGAGGTGGCCGAATTACAGGCAAGATTACTCACACACGAAAGGCAGCCCTCTCCAGTTGTCGAACCAGAACCCGAGGATTTGGTACCCATCGAGGTAGATGAGACGTATGAGGAACCATACGTTCCTATGCCAATGCCAGGTGGTGAGCAAACCGCAGAAGGAATGGATACGTTAGAAATTGAAGTACCTGAGTGGCTCCAGACACTAGAGAAAACAGCATCAACTCATGAAGATCGAGTGGCAGTTCAAATCCAATCTATGGCAAAGATAAAGGACACTATTATTAAATCAGAATACTTCCGCAGCATGTCCCACCATAGATGGATAGGAACCAATGATGATCAATACGTGCCATATTGTATACTCCTGGCGGACTACAATGCAGAAATCCAACAAAGATGTGGCAAACCTCCAACGTTTGCTACACAATTTGGGCCAGATGACATCCCAGAGAGCGCTCAAAAAGGATCCATTCATCAACCCACTTGGAGGATCCGACTCCTCGAAACCTACCCGGAGATGGTTCGCACCTGGACGAATATGCCTCTTTTTATTAAATATAACCCTTGTTATGTTCCTGTACTCCGCAGACGCACATGGCCAGAGTTTACCATTGCAGTCAAGAATATCAAGGGATGCGCCAAATGGTTAAACTACGTCTATCTAGCACCCCCTCAAGGGCCTCCCACCGTCAATTACATGATTTCCACTATACGGCACTGGAGCATCCGATTAAGGAATACCCCTGATGTAATGGCCCAGATGTGCATGAAAATTTTTGAGTTAATGCTTATTACATTCAGGACATTCAAGAATATCAAGGACCCACACTTCTCAGGCGTCGGATTCCTTACAGGAAACCAAGATTTAGTTTATGACATGAGCACCACTCCTTCCATAGAGGTGATATATGCTTGGCACGCCAGAATAAAATACCTCCCAGCCTGCTTTAAACAAACATTCGAAGAGATGTTCATAACAGGGTTCTGGGAATACCACTCAGAAATATTTGTACCCAGACCCTCACATCTCCTCCATTTATTTGCTGTGGAGCGAACCATTCACTCAGAACAGTTACGGGTGCCACATCCAGATGTCCTAGGGCCAGTCAATTGGGATGCATTGCTGACAGATCTAGCAAGGGGACTCAGGTTAGAAGAACACCACCTCGCCGCCGATGTTGTACAATACTACGTCCAAAAAGCAGCTAGACAAGGGTCTGTCAGGGGCGACAGACGCGAGAGTGGGGGGGGGTGTTGGCAGTAGCCTTGGTACACCAGGACTTACAAGACGTGAAAGTCAAAGAAGGGAGTCAGAGTGAAGGGACAGCACAAGCAAACAGGGCAGTCAAAGAAGATCTGGCAAGTAGGCCAATATTTTTTTCAAGACATTAATGCAAATCAAAGAGATGGACATGCAGGGAGGAAGAGCAAGTAGGGAGCTCGAAGATATGTATGGCAGATCACTAGAAGAAATCCCTACAACGACAGTGATTTTTATCACTAACAATCATTGTAAATATCATTTCACATTTTTGTAGCTCCATTTTGTGCAAGCCAAGGAGTCCTTGAGCTTGAGGAGCCTTAGAAGTAGTTGCGTACCAATTTTCGTATTTTTTAGATCTCGTTTGAGCCCCCAAATAAGCCCTGGAACCTAATTTTTAACTAGGCCGGACACTAGGTCTGGACAGGGCCAAAAGCTAGTCAAAAACTATAAAAAGAGCTAGAGAGCTCATTTTTGAGGTTAGATTGTAATTGAAACGAATTTGTAAGAGCATTTTGAAAGTAATCTAAAAGCTCCATTGATTCTCACTCTTTGTCTTACCGTGTGTGCGCGTGTGTGTGTATGTGTGTGCATGCTAGTGTGCTTCTCACTCACGCACTTGTGCCGCCACTTGCTCGAGGTCTTCATACCATCCTCACGTCTTCCCGGATTGACATTAAAGGAGGTGCTACTCATCATTGAGCTACAACAAGGTACAAGTATGATAGCTCAGTCCTATGTTTGGACTAGTATAGAATTCATCCATAAATAGTCAATGTAGAGATGTTTCCCTTTGCAAGTGGTTGTGTGGGTGTTCATCACTTGCATATGGATTATCAAACCATTTGTGGGTATTAAATGGCTTCCATCAATAAAAAATATGAAGAACTCACCAACCATTCAATTTGAATCTCGTCCAGCATGTACTTATAGTTTCCACCAACATGGCGATGCACAATTGGATTCTACTCATAATTGGGGCCATAAAGATGTGTAGCACAACATAAAATCATTAGAAATAGACACCAATATAATGGTATTGTGATCTTTGTGTGTTGCGTAATCGTGAAATACTAGATTCTTCATAATCACTGTGCATTTTCATGTTTGAATGTTGTTGTCATCTGTAAAGAAAAACCATCAAAATGCCTCATAGGAGGAAAATCATGCTTCTTTGTAATCCTCTTTGGGAAAAGAAATTCCCATTGTCATTTTCTTCCTACTTATCCAAGAAATGTACCTCAACCATATGAGAAGACATATCTTGATAGAACATAGATGCAACCAAATAGATATAATTCATATAATTCTAATATCAAGAAATTAATACTTTTTACATATTGTAGAGAGATACCTGGGACTACATTCTTTACAAAGATGGTGATACACCTCCCAGGACACCTACTCAAGGGGCCTTAAGTAAGTATACCATGTAACATGCATGTGTAGAAAGATGCTTCACAAATGCCAAACTCCTCAAGAGGGTATAGAGAGAATGGATAGTACAAGAAGGGTTCACAAGAATAGCACAACTCAAAATCAATAAACTAGATCATTCAAGAATATAGAAAATATATTTCAACTGATGATAGATTGCACAACCCAAATACTAGCCAAAAACTAGTAAACATGTTGCCAATTCCCCACTCTTGAGGTTACCTACTTATTCACTATTACCAATAAGGCTCCCTTTCTACCAACAATACAACTAGCTGGCAACTACATAATGACTTAGAATCCAAGGGTTTAATGACTTCCAACATAGACTTAGGGAAAGTTATTGCTTTAGATAACAAAATACATAATGATTGATGATACAACACATAAGGAACAATCTACAACACTATGCCAATCGGACCAATATGCTACAAGAAAATGACATTTGATGTCACAAGACATAGTCTCAACACTTGCTAGGAACTCCAAAATACACTAGATGACTTGGCCAAAGTCTATCCTGACTCCAAAAAAATACACAACAACGCTAGCCTGCACACATTGGGTGAGTAGCCCAATCACAAAGATGCAAAAGGGAGATAGAGTACTATAACAAATTACAAGAGCTCTTCTTCACACATATAAACACAAAAATAGTAGTCCTATGTGATAGTCCAAATGAGTGCTAAGAAACTACTTATATAGATACCATAAGGCCACATGATTGGCTTTGGATGATCTAGATAGTCCTTGGAGGAGGGCCAAAGTGACCCTTGACATGGGTTGCACCATGCAATGTCCTAGTAGGAGGTTTGGCATGAGGTGGCTACCTATAGAGGGAAGTTGCCTAGGTGGGCCACCACCCCTTGAAGGATAACCACCTTTGGAATTTACACACCATCGGTTGGCCTTTCACATTTTCATGACTTACAGACTGAGCAACCATCAAGTAGGTGAAAATTGGAGTGAGGGACAACCATTAGCTTGATCATGAGTTGATCATGTGATGACTACAAATTGGTGAGGTGATGAGGAGGGGTGACCACAAATTCTTGGTGTTTCATGGAAGCAAGAGGGAAACCACGCACTGGGCATATTCTAGACATCAAGGGGCAACCACACTTGGAGCATGAGGTTGGATGAACACACTTGGAGCATTAAAGGTGCAAAAGGCAACCACAAGGTGAGCATGGAGGGTGCAAGAGGCAACCACAAAGTGAGCATGGAGGGTGTAAGAGGCGACCACTAGGTGGGCATGGAGAGTGTAAGAGGTGACCACAAGATGGGCATGGAGGGTGTAAAAAGTGACTACAAGGTCAACATGGAGGGTATAAGAGGCGACCACGAGGTGGGCATGGAGGGTGTAAGAGGCAAACACAAGGTGGTCATAGAGGGTGTGAGAGGTGACTAAAAGATGGACATGGAGGGTGTAAGAGGCGACCACAAGGTGGGAGATTTGACTTGGGGCAACCACACATTGGTTGGGGCAACCAACATTTATAGGGAGTATGACAGAGACCACCATCCAATATCGAGAAGGAGAGGTTGGGGAAACCCCATGTTTCTAGCATATCCATAATGCTATACACCCCCACGTCAAGCCTTTGAACCATCTCCGTGCAAGTTATTCGTGTGCCTTTTATTTGCTTCAAAGAAAGCATACTTTATTTCAACAAAAGTGATCTACAATAGAGAAGTGAATTGATGGTATATCAAGTCATTATTCATGTCAATTGCTTCAATTGAAGTAGAGCTTCATCCTTGAAATGTTAACTAGGGGAAGCTTTTCAACCTTCAAGTTTTCAAGTAGTAGCACCTTGAGGTAGTAAATTCCTCATTTTTTAAGTTTCCAACCCACTTGGGTGCTAGATTAGTGGGTATTGGAGAGATCTAGTGTACCAATACCAAAGATCTTTCCTTCACCTCTTTTGTCTCAAATGCTTGTCATTGTAGAGGGGATACTCTGATCACTCCCTAGAATGATGAATTTTTATCCTTTTTACTTGCATGAGATGGTAGGAAAGAAGGCAAGGAGTTATCTTGATTTTGAGCATGATCAAAAGCAAAATAATCACAGAGGATTAAGATGGAGAAAACTAAGAGGATCCACTTCAGCAAGAAGAAACAAAGTAACAAAGTGACCAATTTCCCAAGTTGCATACGTTTTTGAGTTTCCATTTTCCAAATTACCCACTTTCCCAAGTTGTCTAAATTTACTCGATCTATTTTTACAAAGTTTCCTATTCTTTAAAAAAGTTCACTATTTTTTTACAAATTTAGTCAAACAATTTCAAAGTGGTCTATTTTTACAAATTTGGTCTACCTATTTCAAAAGTTGACCATTTTTACAAACTTAGTCCGAACCTCTAGATCAAAGAAGGTACAACCAGAGAGACACTAGAGGAGGGAATGTACAATTGAAGAATTGCACTCCACTTCTCTATGTGTCTAGAGCTCTTAGCCTATCACTAGTACTTCTTTAGGTAGAATAGGAATAAACTAGCTTGGCACTATGAGTGACAGTGGGCGAGAAGTGGTTGGCTATTCTTCTCTTGAGTAGTTAGCTTGGGAAGGTTAAAGTCTTATGAATGTATACTTGTAGACTTGAGGTCCAACAAATAGAGTGACTATGTTCCCTTATGTCTCTTATAGATTACCCAAATGCTTGTACTAAGAAACTCTTCCTTTCATTTTGCTTCTGCGTGTGTACTCTCAACATGGTATCAGAGTGTTAGGTGGAGGTCTTGGTGGTGATTTTGGTGGTCTTTTTCGTGGTGGTAGTGCTTGGGTTTGATAGTGTTTCTCTTCAATCATTTGAAAAAGACTTTTCCATGAACTTTAAACTCCTTCGGGTCAAATTTTGCCCATTTTCCCACCCTCCCACCCTTTCTTTTCACCCCTTTACCCTTCTCTTTCACTCATTTTCTCATCTTCCTACCCTTTTTATAAAGTTATTGAGTGGTTCTTTCATATCCTAATCTTTAAGTGGAGTTTCTAATTCATCTCGGGTTTTTTGAAGTGTTTATAAACACTTTTGGAGAGTTAATCTCACATCTCTAATATACGGATTTTACTTCTATGGTATTTGCCAAGCCATGTGTATGTAGTCACGGATTTAAGTTAGTTTTAAGTCCCATCTTCGAGTTTCTTTATTCTAGATATCTTCTCTTACTTCATATCAATTACTACACCACCAAACTTAATCATCTTGTTTTCTTTTTCTTTCCCATTGCATCCCAATCCATCACGTTTGCATGTAAATCAACAACTTAGTATTATGCAACTTGCCCTCTGTTTCGGTTTCTCTTTAGTAAGATTAGCATTCAATCAATGTTCTCATGAATTGGTGGACGTAGAAGCATCATTTCGAGCACATGATCTTCTCTAGTCCTTTTGTTTGCAACACAACAACATCATTTCTAGCACATGATCTTCTCTGGCCATTTTTTATGCAACACAATAGTAATGTCTCTATACATGATCTTTGATAGCACTTGGAGCTCATGGCTGCAAGTTGTACTTCACTAATCATTTTGCATTGGGATTCAACTCCAGATCAAGTGCCCATTGACTATCCTTTCTTTGTGCATGAATTCAAGCACAATCAATAGCTCCAGCTCGTACCTCCCTCATCATGTTCAACACAGGACCTACATCTATTCTAAGGGAACACAATAATCTCCAAAGCATCCTCTCAATAGTTCATCACCTGTGGTTGCACCATTGAGTAGATGTGACTTCTTCATCATACAGGTGACTTCTCCATCATATAGATGACCCTCCAAGCTTCATCAGAAAAGGTCAAGGAGAGCTAGAATGGTGCATGAGAATAGCAAGCATAGAGGGTCGAGAACTTTGTTGACCACCATGAAGATGGACATTAAGCATACGGGCTTCAATCTACTACTGATGGTATTCTAGGTGACTTGCACAAGGAATGTCGAGGAGAGGATATGAACATGCCAAGCTCTAAGCATGCATCTCTGCAAATTTCGGAACTCACAACAATAGAGACAAAAAATAGAGAGAGAGAGAGAGAGGAGAGAGAGAGAGAGAGGGAGAGAGAGAGAGATGAGAGGGGAGAGAGAGGGAGAGAGAGAGAGAGAGAGAGAGAGAGAGAGAGAGAGAGAGAGAGAGAGAGAGAGAGAGAGAGAGAGAGAGAGAGAGAGAGAGAGAGAGAGAGAGAGAGAGGGAGGGAGAGAGAGAGAGAGAGAGAGGGAGGGAGAGAGAGGGAGAGAGAGAGAGAGAGAGAGAGAGAGAGAGAGAGAGAGAGAGAGAGAGAGAGAGAGAGAGAGAGAGAGAGAGAGGGAGAGAGAGAGAGAGAGAATGCATCCATCCTCTCCGTTCTCTCGAGTTGTACATGAGTCATAATGGCACTGAAGGTGAATTGTATATCATTGAGCTCTCTTTACTGAGAGAGAGACTCCCAAATGTAGACTTGTTTTATCACCTAGCTCATTTAGAGAGCATAAGGCAAAGATTTGCATTGTGTTGTCTGTCTATTTTCAAAAAGTAGCTTGGTCGATGGTGCTTGGTGAATGAATGTGATATGGCATGATGAATGATGCCCATTCATTAGATACTTTGAACGTGTGATTTTAGTTGATGCCAATCCTTTTGACTTTCTTTTAAATGGAGGTTCAGACGAAGCCTACTCCTCCTAGCTTTAACTTGGAAATTGCAACTATACAAGTGAATGGGCATAATACCCATGGGACCCCTTGTATCCCACAAAGTAGGGGTTAGACTACTCGAAGGTGACAAAAGAGAGGATTGCCCGAAGTCAACTGGTTTCAATTGGATACAACTTGGTTACACTAGCCTTCGGCCCACAAGGTGTCCTGTCATAGATGGGGATCAAACCTTCCCCCTGCCTCAAGAGGTAGAAGGCCCATCTAGTCAAGCTAATGCACACGAACACATAAGCCCTCTCTCTATGCCAACTCATCTCAATTTTGGTGCCAAGTGTAGGGCTACTCTAAGACCCCCTCCCCCTCTCCAAGGTGTCTCTCTCATCATCAAGTGTAGGCCTATTCTACCCCCCCCCCCCAAAGTGTCTCTCACATCATCTAGTGTAGGGCTACTCTAAGCCACCCTACCCCATATCAACTTTTGTGCAAATTTTAACTTTAATTTTCAAGTGTGGTAACTTATCTACAACGACAACAATAGCAACGATTTTGAATACGACATCTTCAATTCAATGGTATTTACCTTCATTTATGTCAATCTTTATGCCAAAGGATGAGTGGCTAAACGACACCAACTAAAAACTTTGGAAGGATACAATCAAGGCATACCTTTATACGAACATCTTATACGAAGTAGTTGAAGGAACCGAGTGAGAGTCAGACAAGGAAAGTGATCTAGGAGCCTGGAATGTATGGAATATCAAAGACAAGAGAGCTTTAGGAAAATTACTTTTAGCTTGTGATGAATTGAACATGGCCATATTACCTCCTACAAAACATCCCATGAAGCTTGGAAGATCTTGCAATACCTTTATGAGGATAAAAATCCTTCAAAAATCTCCACCTTAGAGGTCCGGTTTCATAAACTATCAATCAGGCTATAGGATCCAATTATTAAAGTTATAACAACATTTGAAGATTATCAACACAAGCTAGCATTGCATGACTGATAAGTTTCCAGCGAGGACATGGCCATTCGCCTTCTTAGTAAGCTCTCTAGATTCTATGAAACATTTGTAACCACCCTTTATAATCACGGCCAATGTATGCACATACAAAAATGGCTTATGGATTATGCAATGCTTCTGCATCTTTCAAACGAGTGGTCTACTCAATCTTTTGATCATTATTGCCAAAGTTCCTGAGAATCTTTATGGACGACTTCTCCACCTCTTCAGGCACTGGATATTCTACTTTTGTGGAAAACTTCACTGATCATCTTTATCAATCAGAGTAGGTTTTCAGTGCTTGCAGAGAAGCCAAAATAAGTCTCAGCCCAAATAAATGTCACTTTTTGGTGACTGAAGGGACACTTCTAGGTCACATAGTCTCAACAAAGATACAACTTCCAATCTTAATAAAATTAGAGCAATATTACATATGCCTAAACCAATTAATTCCAAAGAAATTCAGATTTTCTTAGGACATAGCGGCTACCACCGAAAGTTCATAAAAATGTATGCTATATTAATTAAGCATCTCTCTAGGTTTGTTAGCAAAATGCTACCCTTTCAATGGACTAACATAAAAGACAACACATTTACTATTTTAAAAACCAAATCATTAGTGCACCTATTTTAGTAGTACTAGATTGGAATTCTATCTTTCACATACATGTGGATGTGAGTTCTACAAAATTAGGTGCCATACTCACACAACCTACCAAGGAACATAAAATTGATTGACCCATTTACTATGCTAGCAGAATAGTAACTAAGGGTAAGTTGCAACTATAATACTACTGAAAGAGAGCCACTTGCTATTGTTTTTACTTTGAAAAAGTTCTGTTCATTCTTTATTGGGGATTCATTTAACCATCATCATTGATCATCAAGGAATCAGATATTTGTTAGACAAGACAAACATCTATGGAAGAGTGTGGAGGTGGCTAGTCTTATTCCAAGAATTCAACTTTGAACTAGCTCAATGACTTGGGAAGCACCACATAATCGTAGATCACCTCTCAAGCTAAATTGTAGAAGAGATACTGGGGACTACATTTTCGGGAAAGGTGGTCATATACCTACTAGGATAGCTAATCAAGGTGGATTTTCCTTAAGGAAGCATACCCTGTAACATGCATATGCAAAGAGACACTTCACAAATTTTGAAGGCCTCAAAAGGGTAAGGGTGGGTAGAACAAAGAGTACAAGAAGGGTTCACAAAAATAACACAACTCAAAATAGATAAATTGTATCACACATAAAAATATAAAATATACTTCAATAGATGACAAGTCCCACAAATCGAACATCCACAAACTAGTTAATATGTTGACACTTGCCCACCCTTGATGTTAGGTGCGCAATCACTCTTGCTAGCAGGGCCCCCTTTCTACCAGCAACACAAGTAGCTCACAACCAATTGGTGACTTAGACTCCAAGGTTTTAGTGACTTCCAACACACACTTGGGAAAAAGTATTGCTTTAGATGACAAAATACACAAGGATAGATGCTACAACACATAAGGAACAATCTAGCACACTATGCTGATTGGATTGATATGCTACAAGAAAATGACATTAGAAATCAGAAAATATAGTCTCAACACTTGCTAGGAACTCAAAAATACACCACATGAATTGGCCAAAGTCTAGCCCAAGACTCCAAAAAGATGCACAACAAGGCCACACCACACACTGGATGAGTAGCCCAATCATAGAGATGCAATAGGGTGATATACTACTACAATAGAGTACAAGATCTCTTACTCACACACATAAACAAAGGAATACTATTCATAAGTGGTAGGCATAAGGAGTGCCAAGAAGTTCTTTACATAGATACTAGTAGGCTACATGAGTGGCTCTACACGATCAAGATAGTCCTTAGAGGAGGGCCAAAGTGCCTCCTAACATGGGGTGCATACCATAGGATGGCCTCAAAAGTGGCATTAACTTGAGCATGAGTTGGGCATGCGATGATAAAAAATATGTGAGGTGATGAGGGGCAACCACAAAGTGGTGGTGGTGAATAACATCAAAGGGTGATCACGTAGTTGCATAATATAGACATCAAGGGGAAACACACTTGGAGTGTGAGGTTGGATGACCACACTTGGAGCATGAAGTGTGAAAGGTGCAACCACAAGGTGAGCATGGAGAGTGTAAGAGATGACCACGAGTTGAGCATGGAGGGCACAAGAGGCGACCACAAGGTGAGAAAGGAGGGTGTAAGAAACGACTACAAGGTGCGCATGGATGATGTAAGAGATGACCACAAGGTGGGAATGGAAGGTGTTAGAGGCAACCACAAGGTAGGCATGGAGGGTGCAAGAGGCGACCACAAGGTGGGCATAGAGGGTGTAAGAGGTGACCACATCGTGGGCATGAAGGGCATAAGAGACGACCACAAGGTGGGAGAGCTGAGTTGAGGCAACCACACATTGTGGTCCAAGCGAGATTGGGGTGACCAACATTGAGAGGGACTATGAGGGCGACCACCATATAATGCTGAGTAAGAGAGATTGGGGTGATCCCATGTTTCTAGCACATCCATAGTGCTACACTTAGGCCAAGTAATTGATGTATCAATAAATATGAAACATGAAGGCCATAGTATTAGATAATGAAGGGCATATATTGGTTGATATGCCTAGAGAAGTTGAAGATAAAGACTAAAAAAATATTGTTTTCAAAAACTTACTTGCTTTCAAAGTTGTTAGAGTTTCAAAAAAGAAAACGCACATTCCATGTTCTTTGTAATGATAAGATATTTTGGTAACAAACTCTCCTTGGAAAGATGGTGGCCTGTCAAATTTGTCAGGGACCTCGAACAAAGATTCTTCTTCTTCCGGTGTGACTTCGTTCTTCTTCCTCTTCTTGCCCTCACTCTTGGCGATCACTTGTGTGGTTAACCTCACATCATTTGTTAGCTCTTCATATCTCTGAGGATGAACTTCTACTTCGTAGAAGTATTCTTCTTCTGATGCAAAGGGTGGGTCCATAATGATTGACTCTAGATCTGAGTCACTTGCATCCTCGAATGCCTCAGTGCTAGGTTCACACTCTTCAAGAACCGAATCACCCATGATTGGCTCTATTGAGAAGACTGAAATGTCATAGCCATCCTCGTCACAGTGGGGTGTCCATTGTTCTTCATTGATGGCTACATCCATTGTTGCTAAAATTTTTGCCCAGTCGTGAGGTTCAAATTCTTCGTCAAGAAAGACTACAGGTGCATAGGCTGGGTCTTGAATTGATCTATGGTTTCTTTTGCACCTATCTCTCTAGCCTTTTCTCTCTTCTCTTCTTCTACTGCTACTTTATACATCCATAAGTGAGTGTCTTCATGCATCCATGAGGATCTTGATCCTATGGAGTGCACAGACTCAGTATCATCTCTGGCTCTATGGATGGGGTTCCATTGAATGGGGGGTACATCCCTATGAGAGTAATCTTTGAGATTCACTTTGGTCGTGACACCTAAGTGTTGCAAATACAAGGAATTGGTTCACCAATCCTATACCACTTGCAACTGTCGCATAAATGGTCTTCCCAAAATCATCTCATAGGCATGGTTCTTGCTAAAATCACAGATAACAAATGTGTGCTCAAACTCTACACCACATGTAGTGAGCGTTATTCCTTCTAGCAAACCTAAGGGTCTCTCTATGTGACCATCAACCATTTGCAATTTCATTCTTGTTGGCCTGAGTGCTAGTTTGCCCCAACGCTTCCATAGGGAAGTGGTCGCAATTGCAACTCCAACACCTGAGTCTAGAATTGCCTTGGTTGTGTACCCCTGATGGGTAATGGGAAGATAGGTGTTTCCTTCTTCACCTTCACTCATATCTCCTATCTTGTCTAGAGGAATTTCTCGCACTGTTCTCTGGCACTTGGTTAGCTACATGTTTCCATAACTCTGGCCTAACTTTGAGTAGCTCTTCTAAAGTGAGGTTGTACTGCACTTTAGTGTTTTTTACTACCTCCGTATTCCTAGGTATGACTGAGTCTTCGTTTCTTACCATGACCGTGCTCTAGTCCTCTTCTTCGTTATGCTCTCAGTTTCACTAGCCTCAACACTTTTTTCCTGGCCTAAACTTTGGTTCTGCTGCAAGGCTTGAGCTCTAATGACTTCCTGTACTGGTGCAGTGGAAGTCACACTTCCTGTAGAGTCTATTACTAACCCAATAATGTTGATAGGAGTGATTTTTGGCATATTATTGGGATTCTTTGGACAATCTCGTAAGAGATGCTCTTTGTCGCAATCTTGACAAAAGCCTTGTATTGTTACTGACTGGGGTTGTGTGGGTGCAGGCATGGGGCAATCACGAATGAGGTGATCTCCCTGACATCTGTAGCATGGCCCTCTAGGGAATGGGGGTCTTACCTGCCTAGGTTGAGGTCTAGAGTTGGGGTTTGCGTACATGACATTTGTGTAATCTAGCTCCCAACTAGGTTCACTCGGTTCTTCACTATATTAGGACTCACCATGTTCAAGAGACTGCATGTAGTAAGCCTGTGGACTATCTATGTGAGTGGAATCAAAACTATGATCACTTGGGTCACTTTCTGAAAGCAATGGAGTCACTGGGACTATGGCTCTATTCAAAATTTCCTCAACAGCTGCATACTTTACAGGAATCACATTAGCTGGGGTTAGAGGTTGTTGAGCTAACACTGGTTGAGGCCTTTGTTGGTTTTGGTAGGGTTGTTGATAGGATTGCTGTGGTCTACCATATTGCTGTGGAGGGTACTGGTTCTGGTATCTTCCCTGTTGTGGATAGGGCTGAGGGTAGGTTTGCCTAACTGCTTGCTTATTGTATGGGCAGTCTTGTGCTGTGTGATTTCTGTATCTTCGTTCTATGGTGCAATATTGGCTACTAGGGTTCACTTGGGGTTGAGCCATGATGGGACATACATTCCCCACATGGCCATCACCGCAAGTATAACACCTCTTTACTGGGGAAAACCTTGGGATTTGTTTGCTAATGACACCTAGTTTTTGAGCTACTTTCTCCGCGAGTTCCTCAATTGATGTGGATTGGAAGAGAGGCTAGAGGCACTATCTGAATCTTTGTAGATTTTGGAAATCTCTAACTCCTCCCCTAGGTTATCCTCGATGTCGATGCACATGCGTACACACTCTTCTATAGTCCTAGGGTCCTTCAAGTATACATATGACCTCAATTTGGTACTTAGAAATCCATCCAAGAATAAAGCCACTTGCTTGGCTGGAGTGGGTAACTCAGGGATAGGACATCTCTCTAGATATTGCCTAAACCTTCTTCCTGCAAGTCTAACCGTCTCTTGGGGGGTCTGCTTGAAGCTATGTATCAATGAGGAAGTATTATGCCTTATCCCACTCTTAGAGAATTCAGTGATAAAAGCCTCTAAGAGTTGGTCTATGCTCCTCAACTGTCTCTCATTCAATAGTTGAAACCATGTAAGGGCTGTGTTCCTAAGGGTTAGACCAAAGCATTATACTGCATGAATAGGTCCTCAACTTGTTTAGCTCTCAAGACTTGCCTAAACTCAGCCTCATGATCATATGGGTCTCTTGTGCCATCGAAGTAGTTCTTCATGGACTTAACTAGCTGAGTCGGTCTCAAAGTCCTCGTGTGCTCTCGAGGTCTTGGTAGAAGGCATTCATCTGCATTCCTTTGGTTCCTTGTGGCTATAAGTCCCTCAGGTTCCGCTCTATTTGTTTCCATTCTCGTTCTTTCGCTTCCCACTGGGTTGGCAAAGCTTACCTCAGGTCTATCTCTATGTCTGTCTCTTTGAGCTCCATGAGCTTTGGATGTTCCAGCTCCCGGGTGACCAAAGGACACATTTGACCTTGGTTGGGGGAAAATAAATTCACCTTTCCAAGTGTAAGCATGCCTATCATGTTCTATAACCACAAAGATCCTCTTTGAGGCGTGATCTAAGTAGGTCACTCTGCCTGGGCTATTAGGATCTTTGAACTCATATATCATGATTGTTCCTACCTCATTTGGCTGATCAGATTTATACCTCCAAAAGGCTTCATCAATCTCTCGGTTCAGGAGCAGATCTATGCTCTTATTGTCTTGGGGAATCCACTCTGGTGTGATAATCCTAGTGAGAACAGATTTGCCTCGGGGGGTTCTAGGTTCTACACCCATGTTTCCTTGCTTCAGGTCACCTAAGTCCGTTTCTGGGATCACGTTTCCAAATTCGTCTGTCCTATCTGGATGACTGGTGACTACATATATGGTTCCTTCCTTGTCTAGGTATGCTCCATTTTGAAACTTGACAGCTGGGTGCTCTAGTCCAATGGATTGGTCAGGGTTTTTAATCTGGACCACAGATCTTCCTAGGCCATCCTCATAGATGCAAGCACCTAATCGGTTGGTCCTAAGGTATTCGAGTTGCGTCTTGTAAGGGCCTTCTACCCTATGTAAATATGGCACTCCTGAACTTCTTGTAGGTGTCTCCATCCCCTGAGACATCTCAGACTCGCTAGTTTTAGAGCTAGGGTAGTATGAGTGATGGCTCAATTGCTGGGCCCAAGACCTAGCAGTGTGATTGACACGAGCCTCAGAAGACCTAAGACTTTGTCTATCTCTTCCTAGATGTCGTCCTGATCTAAGGTTCATATGCCTATTTGAGTAGTCCCTATTTTTTACCCAATGTACAGCCTCGTTGCCGATCAATTTGTATCAATCACTTGGTTCTTTTTTAGTTGATTATCGTGTTTATGATCTTGTCAAGTATCACGTCGTCAGGAATACTTAAGTTAATTTCCACACTTTAATGTTGATCGTCTCACGTTAGGTTCTTTTCCTTTAAAGTTGTCGGTCACACACAGGTTATCTCTTGACTTGAACTTGATTTCTTAGATAGTATTTGACTTGCCTTATGCCTATCATTGACATGACTTACTTACAACACTATTCACGTGTAGCCTAAGCTAGGAATTGACAAAGGGAGTTGAGAGTATTCCAACCTCACTTGCAGATCCCTTGCTCTTTGGTGCTCAAGAACCCAGTTCTCATGCTTGCAGATTACCCTTGCTTTGGATGCCTTCTAGTGCTCTCAGTGGACCTGTAAAAGTCCCAAAGTTAGCTCAAGACTTAGATTCAAAGGACACAAAAAATCACTTTCATTCATGTAGTTCAAAGATCAACTATTCTTTTGGCTTTATGGAAAACAATCCTGAAGATCCCTTAGCTTTTCTTCCCCCTAGGTATAGTCACTTCAAAATAGTATATCTAATAATCTTGATATTAATTTTACTGTAACCAGTGGGAGTTTTGGTTGTTATCCCCATGAGCTTTCCAAGAAAACAAAAATCACAGCAAACGGACTTCGTATGAGAAAGTTATGACTCTTCAGGGATCTAGGGTTAAAACAGGTTATCAGGAAAACAAGATTTTCTCTCAAGTTACTAGTGTCGGGACCTCACAAATCACTATTTGCTTGATAAATATGCCTAGAATTTACCCCAAAAACATGTAATGAAAACCCTAGAAACTTGGCCGAAAAAGCCTGTCAATCGCGATCGACAGGTCTGTCAATCGCGATTGACAGAGGTGTCCGTCGGGGCCTGTCGGTCGCGATCGACACGTCAGTCGCGACTGACAGTGTCAATCGCGATCGACAGAGTCAGTCATGAGTCCTGTCAATCGCGATCGACAGAGTCAGTCGTGAGTCCTGTCAATCGCGATCGACAGAGTCAGTCGTGAGTCCTGTCAATCGCGATCGATGGTGTTAATCGCGATCGACACTTTTTCCAAATTTTCACCGTGATTTCAATCGATCGGGGATGTGTCCGTCGCGATGGACACGTGGCAACACGATTTTTGGTGTCAATCGTCAAATTTCAGTCGATCGCGATCGACAGTGTCAATCGCGAT